>JARJLU010011712.1:0-40013 GCA_030272975.1 Sparidentex hasta
GACTTTCAACCTCTTGTTGTGCTTCATGCTTTGAGATACAGATACCATTCCACCAAAGCGTCAGAAGACCTTGAACTATTAGGCATGTGTTCAGTTTTTAAAAATCTCTTACGGTTTCCAAACCATCACAGTTTAAGTTTCAAGGATTTTTAGGCCTTCTTCTGATTTTATAATGGGTGTGTATTGCGTGAGCTAGAGTGCGTGACATCATCGCTATAGTGTAGAGCAGTTGGAAGAACTGGAGAAAACATTCTCTTCAGCTACTGGACGATGATACCTTCTGCTTCTTCCTGAAGCTATTTCGTTGCATTATGCCTCATGTCGACATTTTCGCCAGCCAGGTCCAGAAGCGGCCCATCGACTCAGTCTTTGTCTGGGGAATCATGCAGCAGTACACGCACTTTTCCAGACTTCAGCATACACTGCTTAATACCAGCGGGAGCAGGCCACCAAATTTTAAAGAAACAGCTTCTTCGAGGCGTTGCGTGCGGAAGCCCTGACGACGGCAGCATGCCCCGAGGTGCGTGAACTGCGAGGGCCCGACCAACGCTGCTCGCAGCTTTAATTATTATTATTATTTGTTATACATGTTTACAACACATGTTTACTGATGTTTCTTACAATAGAACATCTTTACTAACTGTTCTGTATGTTTTCATTGTTTGATATGTGATTTTCATGTTAACAAGTAAAAGATAGTCAAGATAAACTATAAGCAATGTAAGACAGAGGAAGCAGTTATGTACATTTCATCATGACTCTTTTGCAATAAATTAATAGTATTTATGTGACTAAAAGCTTACTGCACTATTCCCCTCAGACGTAAAGGTCCATAGTCTGTCCGATAAATGTTCAGTGCATTCTGCAGTGAAAATACATTCAGGCAGACAGGTTCTAGGCCAGGATGGTCCACCATGCTTGATGGTGACTCAGGAAGCTGCTGTAGTCTTTGTGTAACCTAGAAGTTATGAAAGGTAAGTGAGCGACAATAGATTACAGAGAAGATTTTTACGTTTTTCCACCACAGTTTGTTGTCCGGCAGCCATTTCTCCCACAAACTCAACCGTTGCCATGGTCACACAATGCCTTCTTCACTTCAGCAAGGCAGGAAGAGGTGGGCGGCGCAAATACCGTCTTTGGGCGGCACATGCAGTAGCTCATTAGCATGTAAAGGGAAAGGCACTCAAATCGGCCATCAAGAGCAGGGCTGTGAAACTGGTGTTTAATGAACACTGCAGTGCTCAATCCTTGACCAAAGCATTCCAACTAACATTCCATTTAGACATCAAGGAACCATGTCAATAGGCAGAAATGAGCATAATATGGGACCTAAAAAAACAAAAGCGGAGGACGAGGAAGTTGCACCTGAGATCCTCAGTAGCTTCTATGGCTGCATTGTTAAGAGCATCTTGACCGGCTGTATCCCCATCTGGTACGGCAGTACTTCTGCTTTTGACCTCAAACTCCTACAGAGTGTGGTAAAGACTGCAAAGAAGATCACCAGGGCTCCACTGCCCTCTCTGCAGAGCATCTACCACCGCAGAGTCCACAGGAGTGCCGCCTCCATCTTCAAAGACCCCACCCATCCCCAGCATGGACTGTTCGGGCCAGAGGCACAGAAGTATAAAGTCCAAGACCACCAAACTAAAGAACTCCCTTCCTCACTGCCAACAGACTCCTAAAAAGAAGATAGTAGTATATTCTACCTCACAACTGTCCCTTCTGTTTATATTTTAAATTTTTTGTGCATACATAACTGTACAGTTTTCAGATTTGCACTATTGTATTATTATTATTATTATTATTATTATTATTATTATTATTATTATTATTGTTGCTGTTTTTTCTATTCATCACATTTGTAAAAGTGCTTTAAAAGTGCTTAACTTTATTGTGTATTTCGGATGTATATATTTCTTTATTACACTTTTGGCATTCTGTGGACAGCAAAGAAACAATTTCATCGCATGACTGAGAACACATTTCTTTACTGTGCTTATGACAATAAACACTTTGAATCTTGAATCTTGAATCAGATCCTCCAGACTAAACCATAAAATGCCCTACTGCTGATCAGACTTCACTCTGACCTATTAAGACATCTGACAATAGACCTCTGGGGGTGTCTGCAGTGTCTGGCACCAGGGTGTTGGCAGCAGATCCTTTGACTCCTGTGGCTTGCAAGTTGGATGGGGCCTGCCTTGATTGGACTTGTTCCTGCACACCCCAGTGATGCTCAATCTGATTGGGATCTGGGGAATTTGGTCGACACCAAATCCAACAGCTATCTGTCATGTTCCATTCTTCTTTAAAGAAACACTGGCTTACCCTGCACTTCCACCAGATACATGTAAGCTGCATTACGTATCCGCCACGCCACCAGAGCCGATAGGTAGGTTTCACTCTAGTCTATGTGTTAACTTCCACCAGGTCCGCCACACCAGGTCCATATCTGCTCCGTCCAAGCTCCAGCAGTCTGAAGTCCTCCAGGACAAATACGCAAGACTTCTATTTTTGGCAGATGCCGGAGCATGACGGAGCAATTCAGCTGAATTCAGCACCGAGCAGACAGGAAGTCAAGCACTGAAATAACAACATGACATCTGGTTACTTTTCAAAATAAAATACTCCATGTTGACACGAGCACACAAATATCAACAAAGAGACAAACACAAGCTCTTTCACTAACCCTTCGGTCAGGATTTTTTTTTTTTCATAAGACATACCTATAACTGCGGGCACGAGTGATTATGTGATTATTGCGGGAACTCCTCGGTCTAGCGACGCTGGCTGTTGACAGTACAGCGGACCATGGCGGACTCAAAATGCAATCGGTGGGGCTTGCTGGATGGTGAACGGTGGAGCAAAACTGGATCAGAACCGTAACGCATTGCACATGTATGTGGTGGAATCTCGGGATTAGACTCCAGAGACTCTCACAAATCAGATCTCATTTCTCAAAAGTTGCATTGAAATAATTAAAACCTTTGATAGTAACATAAACCTATTGTATAAATTAGAATTGTTTTTGAGAATACAAAATGGCAAAACTTCCATAAATATTGGGCCTTCAACTTTTGCAACACTGAACAGTGTCATAACCTTCAACCAAGCCTTGGTCTCTATCTATGTAATCACAGTCTAAATGTTATCAATAGAAAGGGACATAACAGCCTGATGCACTGATCTGCTCATCAGGTTGCAATTTTTATGTTTAACAGACCTCAAACAACTGTCAGACTCATCACAGACTGTTTTCATCATCTGTCTGACATTGCCTCTTCTCCAACTGATTCTTTGAGGGAGGGATGTTCAATACCCAATCACTTAAAACCAACTGATCTGCCTGAACATAATATCATTGTAAGCTAACAATGATGGACAACCATGCCAACATAATGGTTATGGTGATTCTCTAAAGGTCAAGTGATTGAAGTAAAGAAACCTGTGATTTTTTGGTGAAATTAAGAAGAAATGTAGCTTTACAATGTAATAGATAATTTGAACAAACACCCTGGGAACCCTGCCCTTGATTATCTCTTCTAAGTAATGTCTGAAAAATAGTTTTGTCCTTCGGAATCAGTTGAATTTTAGCTGGAATCATAATCCGAGGTTTCTAATGAAACATGATTGTTCTGAACCACAAAAAGAACAATCATGGCACAAAGTGTCTTTCCCATTCCTCGCTAATTTTGGAATGTCAGGTGCTGCTCTTATGCTGATCTGGTGAGATGTTTATCCTCCTCACGTTCAGCTCTGCCGCAAATCCTCTTGCCTTCTGGTAAAAGATGAGAGAGAGCTCCCGGTCTATTAGAAAGTTGTGGTAGATGGTGGCGAGGCGGGTGCACAGCTGCAGTTGAGACCTCTTATTGCCCAGATCCATGGATGCAGCAAGTGCCAGGTGGTAGTAGCCTGCAGCATCAAATGGGTCCTGTAAAGATAATAGGAAAATGTAAAGTCCTTTCAAAAAAGTTAAAGTGCGAACAGTAGGATTACTGGTCGAGGCAGATCTGACATGGGGAAGGGTTAGACCAGGCCACTTGAGCCATCTTGCTAGTTGTGGGAAAGCCTGACAAGTCAGTTATCGAATGCAGTTAGAAATGCCCAGTTCCATTCTTTTCCCTGTCAGCTCTCGATAATAACTGTTATAAACTGGTAGACAGGACACATATGAACTTTGAGCTGAGCTTTTCATTTTCATGGAGTAATAATCATACACTCATCCAGCGGAACTCTACTGCACTCGGTAATCGACTCATCGGGTTTCCCTACAATGACCAAGCTGCTGCAGGAGAGTGGTGAGCTGTGTTGCCTTTTCAATAGAAATCTGGCAAAGCTAGCAGATGTTTGATGCCTCGAGCTATGTGCTGACACCCTATTTGTACTGTTGCTGAAGTTTGGTGCTGTTCTGAGCGTTATTTGTGGCTATGAGTGGCTTTTTGTTGGTGGTTTCTTGCTGGAGGCATAGACTGTAGTCATCTCTCGAGGGGGGGGTCTGACTCTGTGTCACGGTGTGTTAGACCATGGATTAAATTTACACAAGAATGTCACTTTAAGAATTCAGCTCTTTCTGCTAAAATGTGTATTTCTATTTGTCTGGATTACTACAAGCTACTAAACTTTGGAACAAAACTAGAAACTTTACGTCCAATTTATGTATTCTCTTTCACTATGTAAATGATGCTGTATGCATGTTGAAGCAGCCATGAGTTCAGCTGAATAGTTCCTGAATCATTAGAAAGTACAAACATAGACTGTTTGGGACCAGGAGGTGTGACTCAGGAACTAGACTTAGATGATGATTCCTCCAATAGCGCTCCATACTAAGTGGAAATAATAAATGACGATGTGTACTGACAAGAATCCAAAATTCAAGATGGTCAAGACAAACTAAAGATATTTGGGACTTTATTTCACTACATATGATTGACTTAAGTTATCAGTGGGTATGATATTGTGCTTGTAATAAGCAAACATAATTTAATTTAAAAAAAAACAAAAAAAAAAAAACACCATGCCCTGTTGAGAATTTAATCCCTTACCTTCAGATTATAGAACATTATGTCCCCCAGTGTCTGGTACACCCTGACATAGTACAGTGTTTCCTCATCAAACAGCAGAGGTGTTGGGCAGACAGTCAGGGTCTTCAGGTAATAGTGTTCCGCCAGTTCATACTGGTCCAGACAGTGGTACAGAGAAGCCAGACGGTGGTAAACCACACGTTCATTAAGATGCTCACCTGGATTTGTAAAATCAAATGAAATAGCAACTGGGAGTTTAGCATTTTGGAGCCCTAATTTGTGGTCATTACACAAAAATACCACACATGTTCCAGGTAGAAAGTCACAGGGTTAAACATCATATGTACAGTATTGCCTTATAACAAAGGGAAATGTTTGGAACAAAATGAAAGAGGAATTTTGAAGGTGAAAATCCTGATAGTAGCCTATAGTATTTAAAAACATCTGCCTATGATGTCATCAGGTTATAACCCTATTAATGATATCAGTATTGTGGTAATAATTTACTGTAAGCTGGTTACCATATTTTTACTTAAAATATGACTATCCTATCACAGTTATCTTTAAATGTGTTTCCCTATCATTTGCCTTAATTTTTGCCCATTATTTTACCCTGTTAGATACATACATATTGCCTAGTAATAACCGCTAATAAAAAGCTCTCACAAAGTTTTCTGTAGATAATTACATGATACTGCTCAATGAAGTTGTAAAGTCCTGCTGATATTTATAATCTATTCTATGGACTTCCATTCAATCTGTAGAGCGCATTCGTGCTTTCAAACGGTTGAACCCTTAATATTTTCGTCATCTCTATGTTCAAACCCTGGATGTTCACTCGTGTGATCTGTGGTGCCTTCCACTAGAAGTTGATCACCATCTCCCTTGTTTTACTGGAATTTATCATTCAGGTGGTTTCATTCATACCACGTAACAAAGTTGCTGATGACCCCCCCTATATTCCTGTTGTTCCCTTCAGACACACATCCAACAATGGCTGTACCATCTGAGAATTTCGGAGGTGACAATTCTCGGACAGTAAGCAAACTGAAGGGGCCCAGCGTTGTGCTCACCTAGGGACATATGTGCCTGAAAACAATACTCTCTATGATCTTCTTAAGGTGAGAAGTTAAGGTGACAGTGTGGAAGTGGCCAGGCTCCTTGGGGTGCACAGACTTTGGAAGTGGGACCACACCGGAAGTCCTCCACAGGACAGGGACTCTCTCAAGACTCAGGCTCCAGACTCCAGACAGAATGATGGCAAAAAAAAATAATTAAGAGTATTTGCCTAGTCCTGGTCTCCACTGTCTTGGTCTCTCCCTCCACCTTTTCCATAATTATATATCTTATTCATTCCTCCGCAGACATCCCTAGTGTTGATCTGTTCCAGCTACTGCTTCTGTTTCTTATGCAGCTGTTTTCCCCCTTCCTTATTTCCTGCCTGAGATCCTTCTAGACTTTCCTCAGTTCCTCTTTCTCACCTGATCTGAAAACACCCTCTTCTTTTCATCCAGTAGGGTTTTAATCCCAGTTAATTCCCAGTTGTTAGAACACTGAACACTGCCTTCCAGACAGGCACAGTGCTCTCCACACAGAAATGTATTCAATCTGTGATCAGTCGGCCTGGCTGTTGATGTCCTCCCCATGTGGGCTGCAGAGTGCTTTCCAGTCTGTGGTGTCAAAGCAGTCTCTCAATCTCTCTCTTTCCTCCTAAGACCAAACCTTCAGTGACATGCAGCAGATTTATATTCACCACAGCTATGTAGTCAGGTGGCAGATAGACCAGGCTGTGATTTGAGCAAGCAGGGATACCAACCTAAAGTCCAATAAATAGCTGTATGCAGACTGCTAATGTTACGAACTGACCATCCATGGGTCCCCACTGACAGGTTGGGTCAACATAGCAGAAACAAAAATTAAAGAAAAAATCTTAACACACTAAAAACATGATAAAGATAAAGTAAAAGACAGAGCCGCTGTAACTGACTGTATCTTGCAGCACCATCTTGGCATCCACATGAATGGCAGGTCCCCAGAATTTCTAGAAGAACACTGCCCAAAGCAGAAAACTGCCTAACCTACTGACCATAAAACAGATTTAAACCATATTATACAACGTATCAAGTTTCTTTTTTAGCGCTATGTTTACCAAACAGTTGGATGTGGCAAAACAATGTGGCTCAGCTGACAAATAAAATCATTCATTCATTAATACTTCAAAGTAGGTCTTTCAATCTAATACTGATCAGTGTACAGATCTTCATGAATTATGTCCCAATTAGATGTCAGTAACTGAGCCATGTCTTGCTTTGAAAAGGGCAAATATAAACATTCAAGGGCAAATACAACCATGAATTACAATTCAAAGCTAAACTTTGTGTTGCAGGTTTTCCATACCTAGAGTGATGCTGATGTCCAGTGCAGTCAGAGCAAACTCCACAGCTTCCTCATACAACTTGAGGTTGTGCATAAGTTCAGTCAGCTTATTACACAACCTCAGCCTGGTATGCACACAGCTGCTCTTCTCTGCAATAGGCAGAGCATGGTCCTACATAGTGGAATACACAGAGATATGCAGGAAATTATAAAAAGCGTAAAGGATAACTCCAGTTTATTACACTGTGGAACTTGGAACTACAAATTCAGGCAGGAGGAAAAGATATAATAATGATAGATAATGTTTTTTCTAAAGCGCAAGGGAGGACCTGAATCAGAACTAAATGAGATAAAGATAAGTTATGCTCCGTGATGAGGCCATGCTATGATTAAAGTAGTAAGTGTAAGACGTAATCAGAAATATCTTAAGACATTTTTATGGACTGATTTCATTCACATTGTACCCTGTAGAATGTGATAGCCTTGTCCCGGTCCTGGCAGTTGTTGAAGAAAATGTCCCCTGCTGTCTCGAGAAGTTTAAGGAGGAACTTGGTGTCTCCTGTGCTTATGGCAACATCCTGAGCTACCTGACAATGAAATAAAATAAATACAAAGATAATTGTTATAATTTCTATAAAACTTTTTATTTTGGTTTTAGTTTTTCTGGAAGCACAAAATAAAATTACAAATGCAAAGGCCTCTGTTCATCTTCGAATAGAATATATTACTGCTCATACAGCAATTTCAATACAATGCTCATCAGTAAAAGGACAGAATCATAACATACTTACCGCTCTGCTGCTTTAGCTTTGCTTTTTAACACAGAAAATTTGAATGAGCACAGCTCCCAGGTCCCTCCTTCTTCCTCTTGCGGCATTGCAGCCTGCCTACGTGCCTGCTGTGCACGAGCAGGCTTGTAACGATGGTAACAGAGGACACCAGATAACCAAGATGGCTCATTCAAAAAAACAACAACAAACTAAGCCCTGATTGTTTTATTTCTGATCAATACAACTAAATTACAATGACAAGTGCCTCATGCCGATGACATCCAAGATATCCAGAGAAACAAACAGTGGTTGTGTCCCAATTCAGGGGCTGCATCCTTCGAAGGATGTGGCCTTTGCGACCTTCAAAGGCAACTCCTTCGCAGAGACCTTTAAAGGCTGCATCAACCTTGTTAAAGGGATGGCCTAGCCTTCAGAGTATTTCCTGGTTGCGTCACCAGGTGTTCCCACCCTTAACCTTACATCACAGATTCTTCTGCCCAGGCCCACAAAAGTGAAAAATATTTGACCTAGAGCAGGGGTTCTCAACCTTTTGCAAGCTGCCCCCCCCCCCAAAGATGGTTCATTGCAGTTGGAGGATGAAGTGATGGACTGACTGCTGTGGGGCGCACAACAATGCAGGTCATTGACACCTCTGCCCACCTCACGCACCTCTGCCCACCTCACCGGCACATTTTGGCCTCGTTTTTAGATAGCAAGCAAGCCGGAAATAAGTGTACCCTCCGAGGCGGAAAATTGGCGGACCAAAACAGACCCCCAATTTGCTGGCCTCTGTCTAAAACTGCGGACTGAGCCGCCAAAAGGACGGGCAAATTGGCGGCTTGGTGCTCTGTCTAAAAACGGCTGCTGAGTGGCCTTGATGCTTGTCATTCATGATGAGTCACCTCTCGTCACCTCTCCCCTGTGTTTGCAGCTTGGCACTGTGATGCGTCTCTCTCCCCGGGCTGGGAGAGTTATCATTCCGTGAAATACCAAATAATAGTGTTTATTTGTTTCAAATACTTAACAGACCAGGCGGGCAATTTGGGACCAGGAGTTAAATCCTTCCTCACAAAAATTCCAGCTTCTCTGTGAATTCTCTGGCATCCTTCTGGGCAATATTTGTCTTCTGCAAGTAAAGTTGTTGTGGCGGAGGAAATGATTTATCCAGCCGGCACTCGCGGCAAACTCCTCATCTCTGCTGTCACTCCTGGTGGCGTACATTTGTTTGGCCATCTCCCTGAACATTTTGGCTCCACCAGGTAGCCTGGCCCCGTTGCTGTCCTCCTCGGACAGACGCTGATGCTCAGTTTGATTTTTCATCAATCTCTCACTCTCTTCTTGTCGACAGAGAAATGCCTAGCGGCTGCTTCTCCCAAGTTTTCCTCTGCATATCTTACGACAGACAGTTTGAATTTCAAGTCGTCCTTTTTTTTTTTTGCTGCACTGGAGCCATGGCGACCATCAATGTGATACTGGAGAACAACACAGGAAAAAAGGCGAAGAAGGAAAACATGCAGTGTCAGTGGTCACATCTTTTTCCTTGATTAAAAAAAAAAAAAATTAGACTCAGCATTTATTCGGAACCGGCGGTTATTTATCAAAATATACACATGCACCCGGCATTTAAAGGGGACCCTGCAGTTAATTGAAACCTGGCTATTACTTGACAATATACGGTACATTTACACCCTGCTCTGTAAGCCAGGGCGGGAACGTCAGCAGCCATGTGCATCCGCAATTCATTTGCAGCCTGGATGCGGAGTGGTGTGTGTCTCCTCTCTGCTCTGACTGCAGGCTCGGACTGCTGCGCGAGGCTACTGACAGACTGACCTCCTGTGAGTGCTTTTGGACGGGGGAGGGACTCACGGCAGCTCCCGCTGCTCGATGAGCACAGTGACTGCAGAGTGATACGTGCTTTCAAGTCAGAGTCTCCAAACACCACAAAAGTCTCCAACAACACCAGTAAAAGTCGCTAGGAGGATGATTTGTTTGTGTGTTATAATAGTCCAACCACTTGCATTTCGACATCGGGGGGAATCGTGATTTTCTTTTTTTTTTTCTTTCAGATTTTTTTTTCCTCCCATCCTGAAGCCTACTCACACCCCCCTGTGAGAGTGTCCGCGCCCCCCCCCAGGGTGGGCATCAAGATGATATCAAAATTGAATCCAGATTTGGTCAAAAACATAAATCAACATGATGTCAAACTTTGACATCAATCAATCCCAGCACATATTTCAAGGCATCAAACATTTGATATCATTGCCGGCTTTGTTGAAAAAACTCACCTCTCTAGCTGCAGGCTCATTGTGGGGAAGTCCTGTGAGTTGATTACCAAGTGCAGTAGAGTTCAGCAGCTCAGTGAATATCATTACTGAGGGGACTCAACTGCACTCGGTAATCGACCCACAGCAAGGAGGTTTCTCAGATGGTGAGTTTTGTTGATCTTTTCCGACAAAGCCGGCAACGATATCAAATGTCTGATGCCTTGAAATATGTGCTGGGACCCTGTTTCTAATGTTGCTGAAGTTTGGAGCTGTTCTGAGCATTATTTGTGGCTTTTTGCTAGCGATTTATACTTGGACCCATTTACTGCAGTGTATTGTTGTTGTGCGGTCGTTTCTGAGGATTCTAAAACTACGCAAGCTAGCGGTCCGCAAACTTTATCTCTCAAGGGGGGGTCATACTCGTGTCAAGGTGTGTTAGACCATGGATTAAACTTACACCGGAATATCCCTTTAAGTCTCTTTCAAAGGCCAGCTGCACTAAATGTGCTTTTGTGTTGGTGCAGCATGCTGAGTCTATTGTCTGTGAGAGCACTTTTTAAAGTAGAAAAAGAATTCTCACACATGGCTGTTGATGCGCCAAACGTCAGAGCATGTTTAAAGGCCGTCATCACACTTGGCATAGCCTCCAGTGCGCTGTGGAATGTCTTGATAATCTGTGATATTTTCCAGGTTTCATTGTCGGCGGTCATGTTTGTTTTGAGGAAGTGGCAAGCAACCACAAACTCTGCTTCAATGATTTCAGTGCTTGATAAAGTCAGAATGGGCTTTACATGTTTGACATCAAGGAAAGTTTCACTGTTTGGGTCCAGAGATTGAAGTGCGGTCATTAGCTCACTGTTGCGTTCACTGAAACACTTGCTTATTTCTTCCCTCACCATGTCCAGGGTGCTGTGGAATAATCTCCGCAGTTCAGTGTCACCCTCATCAGTATCACCCTGCTGCTGGCCAACAGTCTCTTCAACCTTGGAGACTTTTGTTAAACGTCCTCTTCCTCTTTTGCAGCCTTTCTGTCTCTTTACACTGTCCCATGATGTTGTTAAACTCACTTTCTGAGAGCTTCAGTTGTGCAACACATTCAGATGCACTTTTCACTAACCGCATCCCAGAGAGCAAATCCATTTGTTCTGACTGAAGCATTTGTTGGGGGTATCAAGCAGCTGCAAGATCTTCTGCACAAAGCGTCCAATGAATTCAAAGCTTGGCTCTGAAACAACCCGAATCAGACCTGTTGCCTCAATTTGTAAGTCAGTTCCAAAGGCACGACAGCTGTTAATCTCTGTCAAGAGAGAGAAAATGTCATCAAATGACTTGAGCACAACTGTGACAGTAGCTAGATGGCCAGTCCAGCGCTGTTCGAGAAGACATTTGAGTGTGTCTCCTTTATAGTGGACTGCAACAGTGGGTTTCTGAATGAATTTGTAGAGAGACCCACAAACTCCAAAAAAGTCCTCTATTGCTCCCTCGCACGACATTGCATTTATCACCACTAGGTGGAGCTGATGATTCCTGAGTGACTTATGTGCCTATGGACACAGGGTATCTCTCTGGCAAGCCTGTCAGATGACAGATGCTCCGTCATACACCTGACTCAGAATTTTAGATGTACTTAACCAACTCTGTGCAGCTCTGTGATTATAGTGTTTGCAAGAGTTTTGGCATCTCCCACAGATGCAGTAGCAATAGTTAAACGCTCCCTAACTTCCAAACCTTCTGCTACAAAGCGGATCATGATGGAAATGTTTTTACAGCCTCGGGTCTCAGGTGCCATCAACTTTAATGGTAAACCTTGAATCACTGACTTCATGTACAATTTCTTCAGTTAAAATATCACTCATTATCTTAGTTCATTTTGTATGTCATGTGATGTATATCTGGCATTTTGTGGGATTGTTTGCAGTGGCTTCTCAAGCTGTGGGTCTTTTCTCACAGAGTACTTAAACAATGACAAAAAAGTCCAAAGCTTGCATCACATTGAGAATTAAATTCCACACTCCCTCTGAGAGGCAATCGGTTTATGGCCAGGAACTGTAACATAATAGCACCAATGTAGCACCGATTTCTGGCTAGTTGGCCTTCATTCACAAGGGTAGAAATATCCTGTCCTGAATCAGCCCTCTTCACTCTCTCTTGTCACTTTGCCACACTTTCCATGTGTTCTTTACACTCTTCATGATTGCGCAGTCCTCTCTCTGCTGCGTGTTTCCAGTCACAATAGCCAGTTTTCATGAACACAGAATCTACAGTCCGAAATTTTTGACATGCAAAACAAAATGCAGCATCAGCTTTAACACTGTATTCTAACCAGTCTCTATGGTTGTACCACATGGCAACAAATGAGCATTTCTGACCACTGAAGAGGCGAGAGGGAAACTTCGTCAAAATGATCTGAGCGGGCTTGTCCTCACCTCAGTCATCTGGAGGACCTCTGTGAACATGGTTGTGTTTGGGAGAGCCCGCTGCAGCTGGGATTGGCGCTATAATCGGCATGCTCCGGCTCCGCTGGGGGGACTTGTGCCTCTGTGCTGCTACCGCTAGCTAGCTGTGGCTGCTCACGAGCTGTTAGCTCCTCCAGCCCCTTCTCTGCCACGGGGATACAGTTCTCCTGCTCAGCTGTTGCTCCTGCAGTTTTAGTTTTAGTTTGTGGCGGTGGTGGTCGGAAGAATTTCCTTATATCCACTGTTTGTGAGATTCATTTTTTTCGTGATATCCGTTTCCTAACGTAAACAGACGTCGGCGCGTCACTTGCGGCAGCATGCATGCGTCACGTGACACGAGACGTATATTAAAATATTTCTTTTGTATTTTAAATTTTACTGTTTTCAGTCAACTGAATATGAATTAATACGATGTGACACACAAAACAAATTATGATTCCTCCCAAAAAAAAAAATTCAGCAGGAAAAAAAAAATCATTACCCCTCTGACAGCCAATGGGGGGGCAAGGAGGCACGGACGGGGTGACATTGCCCCCCTAATTGACCCCCTGACGCCGGGGCTCATGTGACTTCACATATCTTGCATTTGTGGGGTGCATTTGAAGGAGCCTTCGAATTGGGACAGCCTTTGCACAGCGTTGTGATGTAATTGGCCTTCAAATGCGTCCTTCAAAGGATGCAGCCCCTGAATTGGGACACAGCTAACATTCCTCACATTGCAGTAGATGGAGTTACCAGGCAATCATTACCTGTGGTGCAACATTCTGGCCATGCTACCCTTCCAAAGCATGAGTAATGTTATCTCTCTAAACCAATTCAACCACTTCAGAGCCTACTAAACACAAACTAACATTATAACTGCCTGGTCACTTGAAAGACACTTTTGCTAACCAGTAGCCATAAAGACAAAGTTAAACACCGGAGTTAGCATACAAGCTAGAATTACCAAAAAGCTACGTCGCTCGGCTGCACTCCTGACTTCTTTCCCCACAACAGATAAGTCCTGTGATTTTCAGACTGAAACAGGGGGAACGCATCCTGACAGCTTGGAATAGTACTGTCAGATGCTGTTCCCCCTCTGTTCAAAATGAAAGGAGGCTTACACATCTTTCAAATTCATACGCCTGACTTCTTTTTCCACAACAGTTAAGTCCCATGATTTTCAGGCTGATGTCATACAATTTGACTTCAGTCCTCAGTTCAATATGAAAAGAGGCTTTTTATAAATAAAGCCAAGACTCTTGTCTACCCAGTTCATGCCACAAGCCTTGAACTTCAAAGTCCAAGTTAAGTCTCAAGTCATTCATTGCAGAAATATACACTATTTTGAACTAATACAGGATTTATCAGGACCACAGATGGGGTTTTAGTTTGAATTAGAATTAAACAGGGAACACGGATGTCAGTTGAGTTTTAAAAGTGTTGTAGATTTTGCTGCAACTGTCAGACCTGAACATATAGGTCCACCAGTTCAGTCTGGTCAAGCAGGTGGTAGATCTTCCCGGCCTGCAGCCAGCCATATGCCTCCTTCTCTCTGAAGCCCAGGTCAATGAATATACCCAAACTGCTCTTGGTGTAGTCAAGAGCTGCCCGGTACGCCCTGAAAATATTCAATAATGTTAACCCTATGTCACAAAACTTTAGAATTAATCTTCACTCATTATTTAAAACTTAAAATTAAGGTGATTTCATTTTTCAAAATTCATTCAAAATCATTTTATTTCTCTATGAATAAAAGGTTCATAAACGTATTTTTCCCACTTCAGAAGAAGCTATAAGCCTATTCAACACATGCTTATAATTGATTGTGTATATCCTGCTCTAAATAATAACATAAAAATTGTATTTCTTTTATTGGAAAGGCCATTCCTGAAAGGACCAAATAAGAACATAATCTAAAGTTATATTGTACATTTTCCAGCCCCCCCATACACACCTTTCTGTGCCCAGATTGAGGTAGAGCTGGCTGATGGCTTTCAGCGCATCTCCCTCTTGTTCTCTGTCTCCTGTGCATCTCAGCAGCTTGACCAGGTATTTGTTGTAAATAATACACTGGGCCTGGTCTGGACTATCACACCCATACAGATTACAAAGGTGCCTGGTTACAGTAAGCTGGCCTGGAAATGAGTGATAGCCCAATTAAGTAAATGAAAAGCAAACCTAAAAACAAAACTCCAGCAACAAACAGAACATTTGTTTGTGTGTGACTAACATACTTACAGTCAAACAGGTTGGAATTTATAGCCAACAGCAGGGCCCATTCGTAGCATGCCTTTCCATAGTGCAGCTGGTGCTGCTTCACATAGTGTTGTCCAAGCTTCAGCAGCACTGTAATGAAGTCTGCCTCATGACCTTCATCCAGCTCAGAGAAGAGTTGCACAGCCTCAGTAAGGTGACTCTCTGCTAGTCCTTTAGCTCCAGCCTTCAGACATAATAGCCCTTCATAATAATGAATTACAGAGTCATCTCTGAGCTGAAGTCTACTGGAAGAATCATCTGTTAATGAGCATATTTTATATTACCTTGGTTAGCCTGAGCTACAGCCCAGTTTGCCATGTCCTCATATTCTTGGCATATGTCAACAGCAGCCTGGTAGCTCTCCGCTGCCCTCCGGAGGTCACCAATGCATCGAAGTGCCACACCTCGCATGTTCAGGACCACACCTTTGGGTTACATTTAACACATTTAGTTTCACAGTTACAAAATATGTTTTTCAATCAATCCTATGTTTTCATCATTAAAAAGTAGACAGTGTCTTCAGTTCAAGTAAAATGTGTGACTGCAGTCTGCATTAGTGAAAATCAGAATAACAAGAAAATATTAGCACTAATTTCTAAGCTTTGGTTGGATGTTGAACCATGAAGTGGCTCTGTAAAATCAACTCATGTCCTAATTTCATAGAAAAGTCATAGAGAGAAATGTTTGACATTAGTATTATTCTTAGTTTACCTGCTAGTTAGTTCACTAGCTAGCTATTGTCAGTGAACAAAACAAACAAAGCTTATGTATATTGCAATGTAGGAATATAGTTGCTCATCAAAGCAAAAATGAATAATGCTGAAACACTCACTCGCATTGGAGCTAAGTTACATGTGATTTGGAGTTTCCAGTGTCCTTTATTTTTTTGCAAATCTCTTTTATTGTATAACAGTTAATGATAAAACAAAACAAGGCATGACTCTAGTGTCATCATGTGTGAAATCTGCATGTCAAACAACACAACATAATTCGGGATTCTGTTACATGTTAATAGCCTATTAGCAACAGTCCTTAAGTTATCTAAATGTAATGGAGATGCAAACAGGATTCCCCAAATTGGACTTGGACTAGTTTCCCACATTAGTTCATGTAGCTCAAGAAATTAAATTCAAGGAGTTTAAATTCCTTTCAAGGAAACTATCAAAGACGAATAGGTAACTATGTAACTGTGAAACGTGTGAACCCTGCGCATTTATTGTAGTGGTGAATGGGCAGACCACTCTTTAATTTCTTCCTCCTTTCAGTCTGGGTAATGGAGGCATCTGCATTTGGTGTGTTGTTCTTCAGCTAATGTTTCATGTGTTTTTAGCGTATTTAGTTTATTTTTTAGATAAAATCAATAATTTTTATGCATGCACGTTTTGCTATATTTATGAGGGACTTGAGCTTCTAATACATATGTGATTCAGATTAGCATAGCAAGCTAAAGTTTGTAGGTTACCTAAACTGTGCTAACACCCTAGAGTGAAACACCATGATGGAAGATGACATCATTGTTCTTGGGTATTAACTCACCACTGTAACCCCGTTTTCCCACTGTTGCTCTTAGTGCTGGGCAGTATGACCAAAAATGTATATCATAGTATTTTTAAAAATTCCTACGGTTTCATGGTATATGACAGTATTTTTTTTCCATGCATAATCAGGTGTTCACAGCATTTTCTACTGGTTGAGAGAGGAATTACTAGCCCCTTTTAGATTGAGAAGGCGGCACATTTGCTGCAAGGTAAAAGTATAAGGGGGGTGTAATTTTCCTCTCTCAACCAGTTTCTCATTCCTTCTTCCCAAAAAGCGCCACTGAGGTCGGCGTAAACATGTGACATGACGTGAGGCACGAAGTTGCGTGTGAACAGTGACATACAACATATGCATCGGAAGAAATGTGGCAACACTTAATAGATTTACTTAATTATAGACCCGTGGTCCATATTCTCGCCTCCTCAGTCGAAAACTCCCGCTATCCAAGGATGCGCGCTGCGGATGAAGTGATGAACTGCAATGTCTATCCTATCAATCTTCACTGTAACATAACACCAGAGCACTACTGTTAACCCCCACTACGCCTGGCCATCGCATCATGCTGGTTTAGAAACGCAACATCAAAAAGGGTCCGGTCTGAAACAGTGTCCCATGGCGCAGCGTTCTGAACGTTGTGTAATCAAATACAGCGGTATGGCAGTATATTAAAAAATTAATATCATAACGAAAATATACACCGGTATTCGGTATGAACCAGTACACCGCCAAGCACTAGTTGCTCTGATATGAATCTCCAACTGTCTCACCTTACAGAAGGGACTATCTTCTGTTATACATCCCTGTGTCAGGTTCAAAACCTCTTCTCAGCATCACATGTCTGTGACTTAGTTTTGTTCAGCCTTATATCCATAAAACAATGTTGGTTGCCAAGAAAGCTAAGCTAAGAAAACTAGATTTATAATAATGGCATGAATGAGAAAAACAATGAGTGTCTTGGGTTCTCCTATGTATAACCCTATAATACTGTAACAAAATCAATTCTGAACCCATTAACTCTTCTTTTTAGTTTCTGTCCCTGAAAAATATCAATGATACAATAAAAAAAAGAAGGGACATGATCTATCATAACAACATTGTTGCTGCCAGATTTTGGCACTAGTTCTATTTTAGATTATTTAAGATACATGGACAAAATGTACATATGTTGTATGACCTTTGCCCTCTACAAAATGAAGAAACACAGCTCAAGGATTGCTATTCTTCAATCCCTCTTCTCTTTCTTTTATTTTTATACAGGCTGCTTTACAATTAGTGGCTGGACTCTTCTCTTCTGGACCTTCTCTGACAATTAATAGTGCTATAAAATTAACTTGAGCTACGGCAAAACAAAGGTAGATATTATGGCTTTTAAAAACTTCTATAAAAACATTTAAAAGTGAACTTGACAATTAGAAAAAAAATAAATGAGATAACGTTATTTGGAAGTTCCAGTGACTATAAATATTGAATAAGATCACCGAAAATTGCATGCAAAGGAATTGTTGAATTAAGATGGAGGAATGGTCTGTCTATTAACCATTACAATACCGCAGGTAATGTGAGAGCTTTCAAGTCTGGCACCAACGACATAATGACCTTTCCTTTGTTTATAGTAGTCTGAAACTGTAATTTTTGAATGCATAAAAATAGAAAAACCCACAGACCTTCCAGAGGGATCGTGCAGTGTTCAGGCATGGAAGCTAGGACAGAGTCCAGGATATCCAAAGCAACATCTGGCTCATTGTTGTCAATGTGAAGCCATGCCAGCCAGATCAGGACACTCTTTCTTTCTGGGATACAAATGGTGAGTTGCTGTGAAAGTGGGTTGCTGTTGATGAAAGTATGCATACGGCAGATAGCCTGTCCAACCATGCTGTGTTTGCAAAATATTTGGCAGAGAGAAACTGTCAGCTGATAGTGCAAAACATGATATTGGTCACATGCTCCTACTTGGACTTGGGTAAAACTGAGGGCTTGGTGTAAATATGGAGCCATTTGAGGTGAGGCAGCAGCTCCCTGTTCTGTGATCCCATACAGTCTGCTGAGGCTGTTCAAAGCTAGTACAATGCTGCTAAGGCAGTCAGTCAGCGTAGATGGCTGCAGAGAAGCTTTCCTGGCTGAAGTGACACTAAGGTGGGGTAGTCGGAGTTCACTGTATAGCTTTCCAAGGGTCAAGTATCCATGACTAGGAGAGATACTCCAAGTTCCTTGAGCTTCAGCACAAAGAACAAGTAGTCTCTCAAGATAAGGAACAGCTTGAACCCCCTCAGCACGAGCCCAGTGGTGCTTCGCTAATAGGTAACAAGCCCGGGCCTCTGCCATTTTGTTGTGAGAAAGAATAGCTTTTTTGAGGATGTATTTAAGAGCAAAATTATCCTCCAGGCTTTCCAGGCAGTCTGGGATTCCTAATAGCAAGGCAACAAGTCGCTCTGTCAGAACAAAGAAACTTTGAGTATTTTTCTGCAAAAGATATATGGCAGCCAGATTGGAGTAGATACTGGCCACCAGCCTGACATCCATTAAGCCTTCTTGTGGCACACTGAGGGCTTCCTCAAAGTAAACCCGTGCCTGGCTGAATTTTGACCTCCCAGCACAGAGCTTACCCAACAGAAAGCACAAACGAATCTGTGACCAAAAGAGTTGTTTCTTCCTGGCTGTTTCCCGAGCAACACCCAGGAAGGCAATCAGCTCATCCTCTTCAGAGTGGCCAGTGAAGGTGGAGGAGGCAAGGATTTCAGAACTCAGTCCATACAAGATGCCAAACTCTGCTTTATAGTCTTGTCCCTCCAAAAAAGAGAAAAGGGGAATGAAGTTCTCAGTGTTGTCGTTTCCTTCTATGACTGGGTGAACTGTGAAACAGGGAAGGCTTGGGTTTTTTGCCTCTGTAACCAAGACAGAGTCGTCTAGAGTCCCGTTCATGGTGAAAACGGAATCTGAGTCTTTTCTTTGATCAAGAATCATCTGAATATCTCTCTTCAGGTCAGACCGCTTAGTATCAACTTTGCTTGAAGAGCTGACTGCAAAAGAATAATGCAAGATAAACATTATACACATACAGTCACATACAGAGGAGAATGAATGAAAAACTTGACATTTAGGTGGCAAAATTTACGTGATTTGTTCTTTTCAAAGTCTTGGTAACTGATCACATCTGAAATTGAAAAACAGAAAGTACAAGAAAGTGATTGATATTGATAAAAAACGATGTTCTAATGCAAGTGTGAACACTGTTTTTTAAGACTGCCCTCACAAGAAAAAAGACAGTGTCAGCCATGTGTTTGCCTGAGAAGACCTCTAGTGGCCTCTAGTTCTGTTAATTTTTGACTAGGCACAAATGAAGAAGTAGTGTGACATTGTAACAAAAAAGCAAAACCTTACAGGAAGTACATGGGGTAGACTGTTGGATCAACATGTCTAACAAAGGAAACTTGTATAGGCATCCGAAAACAGTGTCTTTTTAAACCATGACTACACAGAAATCCATGATGCTATACAATGAATCCTAATGATTTCAGGCAATCCCGACTTTTCATCTAGAACATGAATAGGTCAAGGTTTTTACTGATCCAGTTTAATAGCTTATCTACTATTTGATGTATGTCCTTGAAAATACGTTCACAGTCCTTGCAGCTCCCTGTACAATGGAGGCTTTTGGAACATGGTCCACCCAGATTCAGGGTCCCCAACCTCCTCCGGAATGCATTACAAATTCTTCCGGGGATAGGAGATAAAGACCGGGGCCTCCACCATACATTCCCTTGTGAGTATACCCACACCCGCCTACAGCTCTCACCCAGGGAAACTTTGGAAAAGGACAGTCGAGTCCCTCTCCAGGAGTTTGGTAGTAGTATAGTAAAACATGTTACTAGGTTAAAATTCAATGTGTATGCTTATTTTGGTTGCTTTTACGAGCAATGACAACATATTTTTTCATTTAGTTTGGTTGACTTGTAATTTTGGTAAACACGGCACATGACATTTCTCAGTAGACATACATAGGATTGTTTGGTTCGATCTAAAAAACATTAAATTAGATCTTTATTTTGATAAGCAGCTGACAAATGCATATATTAAATTACATCACACATTACCCATAACCTCAATACATTCACAGAAAAAATGGAGATGGGGAATCTGTGTAATTCTGTATGAACTGAATCCTTTATGTCTCACCCAGTTTGTAGTTATGACCAGTGTCATTTTGAGATGTCTTCTTCAATAAGGTAATTGTTTCCTTTGTGACTTTATCCTCTAGCAAACTGAAAAATGTCGATTTTTCTCCATCCAAAAAAACATTGGCTGAGCTGGAAGAATGACAGCGATTAGAACAAAATGTAGTATATTCATATGGCTACTCAGCTGTAAAATAACTCATTGATTATTTGATTTGTTAAAATGGCTAACCAATTGGTGATACACTCACTTGCAAGTATCAGTGGATGGTTTCACCAGACTTGTCTTGACTAGACCCACTTCTCCTGTGGATTCCTTCCTTCCTGTGAACCAATCAAAACAAGACACCAGAAGACCCTCAATGATGATGCGTTCAGCTGGTGCCACACTCAGCTCATCTGGGCCCTCAGCATCATATGCCATTGTGGCCACACAGGTTCCTCTGGCTAAATGGAGGTGAAAGAATAGGAGGATAAAATGTTATGTCATACAAATGTTATGTAAATTACAAATCCCACAACGTCCTGTAATAGAGGTACATTCAGAGGTCAGATCTTTCCATCTGTAAGCACTGAATTTAGAACCTTCCATAAGTCATCAATATAGGATATATAAAGTCATAATTCAAATACTTTTCTGTCATTTTTATATGTTGATAATCTGAATTCCCTACTACACTTACCAAACTGCAGAGGGAAGTCACAGGCAGGTTTACCATCACCAACTAAAATGCTCTCTGCACCAGATTTGAGAAACCATCTGTAGAAAGATGGGATCATGACCACAGTAAATAAACTCATTCAGTCTTATATTGCATGGTCACAATAGTGACATAGTGTCATAGTGAGATGAGTCACAATCACTTGTATAAGTAAGTCCATGGATAATGTAACTCACTGATGAAAAGGGTTGATTGGCTCAAGAGCAGGTTTGGGTGCAGTGCCTCGGGCTCCATTAGCAAGGCAGCGGACAGTCCACCCTGAGCCCAGGAAGGGAGGCTCAAACTGGGCTATGTCTCCCTGCTCCAGGTACAGGTCACCTCCAGAGGTTGAGCTGTCAAACATCTGGTTTGTACTACAAACAGCAAACAAAGACCCTGTGGACACACAGTGAGAATAAGATTCTATGCACATAGAATGTGAGCTTGAATGGCAATTTATTTTAACTTTACATCATAACAAACCACATATAATGATGATAAAGATGGGCATTCTTTTGAGCTGCATAGTACTTACTAGTAGCACCGAAGTCATTTGGCATTAAGGAAAGTTATGAAAATAGCTTAGCTAGGCGTAATTCTATGTCTACACGTTCTGTTTTTTTTGCCCTCCTTGCTTGCCTGTGTGGCTCTCCTTGTAGAATACCTTGGCTCACTCCAACCTGTTGCCTGCCTGCCTGCCTGTTTGCACTCCTGCCTGTCAGTCTGTCCACCTGTGTGCCGCCTGCTGGTCTGGCCCTCGTACTTGTCAACCACCTCAGCAGCACCACGAAAATAAAGAAAACAGGTGCATTTTGAAACCTACCTTCCTGCATGAGGATGCCTTTGTATATTAGGTTAAGTTTGTCCTCCTGAACCGAAACTTTAATAGTGATTTCTTCCTCCAAAAAACTGAGCAAATACTTATGGTCAAATAACAGATTCTCCAAACACTGACCCAGGAAGCCTGGAGGAGAGGAAATGACAGAATTTACTGACAATGTAGTTGAGCTTTAGAGTAGTTCTCAATAGAATTATGCCTTACTGGAAATACTCACTGTAAGTGACAACTACTTAACTATTCTCCAAACGTACCTATGGTGTAATATGTGGTGAACTTCCAAATTTCCTCAGATGTTTTGAAAGTCACAAAGATGACTTTTTCTTCACTGTTAATCGAGATGAGATGAGTGGACAACTCCTGCAGTGAGAGAAAAGGAGAAACTTCCATAAATGATACATCTTACATCTACCGACAGTACAAATGTCATGATTCCGTTTCCTGTTTTTTTTTATTGTATCCTTGTTTGTGTTGAGTGTCACTTTTCAGTTCCTCCCCCTCTGTGATTTCCCCTCCTTTCAGTGTTTTTCTGCTCCTTTCACCTGTCCTTTTCCTGCCTCACTCCAAGTGTACCCGAGCCCCTTATTAGTGTCTGTATGTAGTCTTTGTTCTGCCTCATGTCTTTGTCTGTTCATTCCGTTTTCGACCAAACTTCTCCGTGATGCAACCCTGTGTTTCCCACTGGCATTATCTCCAGTTTCTCCCTGTGTCTCCGTATGTTTCCATTTTTTGTTCCTTGTGTTTTCATTGATTTGTACTTTGATGTTTGCACTTTGTTGCAGAGTAAGTTGGGGTGGCGGCCAGGAGGTCAGGACTAGGGACAGAACAAGTCAGGGGGACGACCAGGTAGTGGAGGAACAGGGGCTTGAGGTGGCTGGGCCGCCAACAGGGAAATACTGGTGGCTGGGAGCCCCAACTTCAGAAATGGAGGTAGCTTATAGCCACCTGAGCTGACCAGAGGCTAGCTATCTGGTGTCTAACAGACTCTGGAGCTGAGGGGAGCTAGTAGGCTCAAAGCTGGCTGCACAAAGCTGAGGCAAGTTGCAGTAAAACATGGCAGATTCTCCTTCGTGTCACAAACACAAACTGTGTAGTGACACCCCAAAACTGCTGCACCAACCTGCAGTGTTTAGGTGCAGCCCTGTATTTGGTTCTAATAGAGCCCTAACTTGGAGACATCTGTCCTTCATGTCTTTCTGGGCCTCGCTGATTGTGTGGTAGAGTTGTGATTTGTAGAGAACTTGTGGTCTGGCACCTGGAAGCAGATCCTCTTTTCATTTCACACTCATTTCATGTTATTTTTCTTTTGCTTGCTTGGGATGGAGATGGAATAGACATGATAAAAGTAGATCATCTGGTTGCTTAGGAGAATTTCCTTCTTTTCCCTGGCTCTACATAGTACTTGTCTTATGTCAGTAAGTAAAATAAGAAAATGAAAATAGAAAATAAATACATAATTAAATGAAAAAACTATGGCAACAGGAATGCCACCATATGTGCTGAGACAACATATGGGACCTTATCATGTCTTATCAAGCCAGTCAGGTCGATGGAACAGCTCACTTCTGCTGGGTAGACGACCACTTGTGAAGAAGTGATTTCCAAATATTAAGGAAGACGTTGTCCTTATTGGTTAGTTTATATCAAAGGCCTTCCATATGAGTACGTTACCAGGTTCCCTAAGCCAATGGTGAATTGTGGGGCTGGACCCCGTTTTGTAAAATTAGGCATTTCGCCAGCAGAGTTCATGGTGAGATGACCTGCACAGTGTAAGTGTCCGTATGACAGGAGGGGGTCAGGAGTCATGGTTTTACTCTAAGCCTTGGAGATCCACCGATTGGGGATAACATTACGATCACCTGCCTAAGATTGTGGTGGTCCCCCTTTTGCTGCCCTAACCCTGACCCTTTGAGTCATGGACTCCACTAGACCCCTGAAGATGTGCTGTGGTATCTGGCACCAAGATGTTAGCAGCAGATCCTTTAAGTCCTGTAAGTTGTGAGGTGGGGCCTCCATGGATCGAACTTGTTTGTCCAGCACATCCCACATATGCTTTATTGGATTGAGATCTGGGGTATTTGGAGGCCAAATCAACACCTCAAACTCGTTGCTATGTTCCTCAAACCATTCCTGAGCCATTTTTGCTTTGTGGCACCGCGTATTATCCTGCTGAAAGAGGCCACAGCCATCAGTGTATACCATTTCAATGAAATGGTGTACATGGTCTGCAACAACACTTAGGTAGGTGGTACATGTCAACACGTCCACATAGATGACCCCCCAGTGCATCCCGGTGTCGTGTGCTCCCCAGGAAAACAATGCACACGCATACACTTCTATCAGAACCGGCATTAACTTCTTCAGCAATTTGAGCAACAGTAGTTCATCTGTTGGATTGGACCACATGGGCCAGCCTTTGCTCCCTATGTGCGTCAATGTGCCTTAGCCGCCCATGACCCTGTCGCTAGTTCACCACTGTTCCTTCCTTGGACTACTGAGTGACCATGGGGCTTACAACTCAGCCACAGATGATGTGCAGGTGAACCTATATCTTGTTTGCACTTATCGCACCTATGGGAGACATTAGTATAAATAACATGGAGTTTTGATTTAGTGTAATAAAGTCTATGAACAACCCTGAATTGAATAAGTCGGTGTCTAACATTCATGGAACTGTCTTGAACTGTCATCAGTAGTTTCAATATCCAACTCTTCTGCCCACCCATTCTTAAATTTAGCATAAGGGAATACATCATGGGCATGTACGAGTGAGTAAAAAGAAGTTACTGACCCCTTTCTGTTAAGGTTGTAAAACTAGCCTGTCAGTGGTGGTGTATTGAGGTGCATTTTAATATTGTGTTATATGGGACCTAATATAGTGTTTCATTTGGAGGTATCTTAAGGCGCATTCCTGGTAGGCTATTTAAAGCTTGTTATGTGTTGTGGAATTTATAATTTGGATGGATTGTTCAAGAGCACAGTAAGGGATTTGTGTCCGCAGGCTGCCTGATCTGAATCCAGGAGGGAGCAGATGTGACATTGGGGTCTGCTGATAGGCTTTTGCACCTGAGGGATAAAACTCTGAGCTTGCAGCCCAGTAAAAAGATTGAAATTGAGGGAGGCCAAAACCTCCTTGTGACCACCTTGTTGTTCCATATAAATGATCAGATGATTGAGTCAAGTTCCCAAAATAATATAAAGGTATGTAGAGAGAACGGCTTTGAAGCATATTTAGAAATATGGTAAGTATAACCATTTTAATGGCATTAATGCGGCCAACGAAATAAACTGGTAAAGCATTCTAGAATTATATGTTATTTCATTATGGTTGGATCGTTTTTTTCCCAGTTAGATTTTACAAGATCACCATATTTTCCTGTTGCAGTGTCATGTGTCCAAAAAAGTGAAAAATGAGTGTTCAGTCCATCTATTTGAATAGGATTACAATCTAGGTTTGCTCTGATTTGACTAGCAAGTACTTTGATGCTTTGATCATTCATTTCTTCCTTTAGTATTGTTAAATACATGACAGTATGTATGACAGATTCATTGTAGGAAATGATTGTCCAGGGGAGGACATTATTATTTCATTACATGATGAAACAAAAAACAGACCCCTCACATAAATGAATATTTCTTAATTGCGGATAGGAGCTAGTTACGAAATGGAGTTGATGCTTTTAAAAGTTACATTGTTGTGCAAAGCTCACTCAGGTTGGAGCTGGTCTCTCTTGTGTTACCTAGTGTTGTGTTAGGGTTAGGGTTATCATGTGGAGTAAACAATCAGTAACTTTCATGTAAATTGGATGATGTTTGGCTGACTTCCTGTGTCCATTGGGTGGTGCTATGGATATGACACAGTATTGATCCATACACATATTCAGGGCGACACCCTCTAGATGTATGAGCAATTTGGTGGAGATGGGAAATTGTATGTAGAAGTTATAAGGACTTGATGCTTTATGGTGAAGGATTGAAATGGACCGCAACACCACACCCAGCAGGTATGACTTAGGCAAAAGCTCTTGGGAGCTTCTCACCCTCAAGGTCTGAGGATGATACTGACTGACTGTGAAGTCTGTGTTGTTAAATCTGTAGGAGGGGTTCTTTAAAGTACAAGGTATGGCTGACTTAGCATAGATGTAGAGACGTATTCAGGGTGACACCCTCTACATGTTTGAGCAATTTGGTGGAGATGGGAAATTGTATGTTGAAGTTATAAGGAGTTGATGGTTTATGGAAAATTATCAAAATGGAGGGCACTGCCCCGCCCACCAGGTATGACAGAGGCGAAAGCTTTTGATAACTTTTCATAGTCAAGGTCTCGGGATGACAATGATTGAATGTGATGTCTGTGGTGTTAAATCTGTAGGGGGAGTTTGTAAAAGTACGAGACACAGAAATGGGAAACATGTCGGGAAAAATCGAAATGGCTTACTTCCTGTCGGACTGAGGGTATAGGTACAGGAGGGTTTTTTGATAAATATGCATACCGAATATTGTTCATGTATGTGCATGTAGGAGGAATTATCACATTTTTCACATATATTCCATGTTTGGTGATTTTTTGGGTATGTTCAGGCCTCTAAAACTGTGCATACTTTTGAGAAGAATAATAATTAAAGCTGCAAGCACCAATGAACGAGCCCTCGCAGTCCACGCACATCGGGGCATGCTGCCATCGGGGTGTGCCACGTAGATGTATTCAGGGCAAGATCTTTTACATCAGGGGTCACCAGCCTTTTTGAAACTGAGAGCTACTTCATGGGTACTGAGTAAGGGTGGAACGGTTCACAAAATCTACGGTTCGGTTCATATCACGGTTTTGCGGTCATGGTTTTCAGTTTGGTTCGGTATATGCTGATCGTTAGGAAAATCAATTATGTTTTGTATAGTCAGATTAAAACTGAAAGAATGAGGCAGTCTGACATTTGATACATCACTGTGGTAGTCTTAGGTTAAAAGTAGGTAGATTCTGGCACTGCAAGAGAGGTGATATTGCTAGTTCCGACATACTTTTCATTTATTTGAAAGTTATCATTAACAAATGCTAAGAACACGTAGTTACTCACCATCACTAATGTAATGTAGTGGGCAGTCACAGTCATGAAACTTTCAGTAGCCCTGGAGTAGAGCTGGTAAATACAGTTCCTTTTAAGGATTTGAGTCATTATGAGTCACTCACTAAACTGAACCAGGTTGTGCGAGTCACTTGAGTCAGTATTGGTCATCACCATGAAAACTCAGTCATAGCCCATTGTCTCTTAACTGCTAACTAGTAAAAAACACAATGCAATAAAAACATTATATACGGGACTGTGGACTATATACTGTGTTTCGGAAACACAGTCGACTCGCCATAGCACTAGCTCGCGAGCCGCGATGCCGGAAACACAGCCGACTCGTCATAGCACTAGCTTGCGAGTAAATGAGAAAGAGATGTTGCGCGTGCCTATGAACCGGGTGGTACACACGCGCCCCGAACCGTGACAAGCGTACGGAGCGGGACGGATTTTTTTGATGAACCATCGGTCAGTGTGGCTGAACCAACCCTCCCGTCCCTGCCGTGCATCCTCCCGTCCCGCCGACTGCGCATGCTCTCATCCCCGCCACCGGCCAGACTTCTCTGCGCTGACCCGAACCGGACCGCGGGCCGCGTCGGGCCGACATCTCCCGTCACTATCCTCGGCCGGGTGGGACCGGGGACACAGGTTTTTTTTGTAATAACTCAAAATAATGACCTTACTTCCAGCTACAAAAGGCGCAACTCTCGCCTCCCTCCGTGTTGTTTGTGCCGCTGCGTGGTTTTACACGTGACTGAGTGTCCTCGTGCAGAAAACGTGAGTTCTCGCACACGTGACGTCACTCCCCGAGACGCAAGAAGAAAAGCTACCGGCATCACAGATTGTGTAGTGTACATGCAACGTGGAGCTTGGGAACGTCCGTTATAACAGCCCACGTATTAAAAAATGTCGGGTTCAAATCGGGCTCGGGCCCATAATTACAGTTAATGTGTCGGCCGGCCGACTCAGACACAACGTGCGGAGGCTCGGCTCCGTCGGGCTTGATTTTTTTTTTGGCCAGATCTAAGCTCTAAGTGTAAGTGTGTGCATATGTATATTATAAATATTGTACATTTTGGCAATTAAATGCATTTTGCTGAAGGTACAAATCCCAAAAGTGATTTTACACTGTCCTGTCATGCCCATGTAGTGTTAGCAAATGTTATTGCATGTAATCATGACATGATTTGGCCTCATTCCCTGAGTGGAGTCCATCTGACAGCACAATGATAAGCCACAGGTAATATTTTATGTTCACCAATATAGCTATGACAAGGAATTATATGTAGACTGGGGTTTTACGTTTGTGTGTGATGTAAAACATGGACTGTGAGGACCAAGGCTGAGCACTATAAGTGTCTGACTCAGAGTCAGTTTCTAGCTCTGATGGCTCAAACAGGTCGGGATGGGTCCATCCATGTTGGTGACCCCTGCTCTATATGTTTGAGCAATTTGGAGTAGATGGCAAATTGTATGTGGAAGTTATAATGGGTTGATGGTTTTATTGCGAAGCATCACAATGGACCACGCCACCAGGTGACGTAGGTGAAAGCTTTTGATAAGTTTTGTCCACAGATGCTACTTACAACTTTGTTGCAAATGGATCAAATAGCCTCGGGGGAGTTCAAAAAAGTAAGTTTATAGTTTTTTTCACAGAGCTTTTAGAATGGCTCAAGGGGAAGTAGTCACTTGGGTTTCATGTCATTCAGACAGACCAATGTGGAGATATGCAACACTTCACGTTTAAGCAAAATGTACAGGAAGTTGTTATTTAATATAAGTTGAGTATTGGCTGGAATATCACAATTCTCTTAATAAGTTTTTGTCAGGAGAGTCTACAGATGCATTGTGCAAAGTTTCGTGCAAATCAGTGAAATTGCCTGTTTGAGTTTGAAAAAGAAGTTTTGTGACATTTCGCGAATTTGCCAAAAAAAAACAAATGCAAATGGGTGTAGCCTATACCACAAGATTCATGTCACAATTCAGTGAATGCATGGACTTCAGGTTTTTGAATGTGCGACAAACTATATGTGAGTTACAAGCCAAAACGGACTTTCCTTGATTATATAGTGTGACATATATTCCAAGTTTGGTGAGGTTTGGGGTATGTTCAGACAGCGAAAAATGCGATCATTTGGGATGAAAAAGTCGCACCCACTCTAGTAAGTGGAACTGAGTCTGTTGGTGTCGCTGGCTCCGATGCTGCTCCCCCAACAAACTACAGCAAAGAAAAGGACAACTGGCCACCACAGACTGATAAAACAACAACAACCACATGGAAGAATGCAGTTTCTAGCTTCTTCATGGCATCTGCAATAGGATCATCTGCGGCTTCACAGGCAAAGTGTTTTTTCGTGTTTCTTAGTTTCTTCTCTTTCATCACAGATCCCACAGATTAATTTCCTCACACGTCTTTAGAAGAGGCCTGAGCTGAAGCAAAGCCAGTCTCCCTGAAATTACTCTGGTATTTCTGTGCCTTTGTGAGGAGGTCAGCTGCCACATCAAGCTGCATTGTGGCAGACTGCAGGGGCTTGCTAATATGGTTCACATAGTTTAGAATGTCATACCATACCACTGTGCAAATGAGGAAGCGGTATGACCCAACCTCTTCTGTACATTGCCAAAGTAGTTGATGGCATCTTTTGACACTTTTGCTGCATCGGCCAAAACCAAGTTAAGTGAATATACCCCACATGGAACATAAAGTGGATACAAGGATACTTCTCAAGCAGCCTGGCTTGAACTCCTCTGTTCCTCCACTTCATGTTGGCACCATTATCATAAGACTGTCCTTTGCAATCATCAAATGGAATATTAAGCTCCCTGAGCTTGTTCAGAATCAAAGTTGACAAACCAAGACCTATTGTTTCAGAAGCCACAAGAACTCCTACGAAGTGTTCCTTGATTTCTGATGTTTCGTCCATTTTGACAGTCCTTATGATCACTGACTCTCCATTAATCTTTTTACCTCTCCACTACTATCTTTGTTAATATGTGGTTGTCTGTGATTAATGGTTCTTTTACATTGTTATTTTTATTTATTTCTTACCTATTGAATGCACTATGTACAGCACTTTGGTCAGTGTGAACTGTTATAAATGTGCTTTTATGAATACATTTTACTGACTTACTTACTTACTGACATCTGCTCTTGGTGGCTCAGGTCAGGAGTACAATCCAGAATGACTTAATAATATTTGGACTGTTTAATCTCAGTCACCATTGCATTTTGATTGCGGCAATCAGTTCATTTTGGACAATATTTCCAAGATAGCTGGAATGACTGAACTGGATGAATAGTTTTATTTTTGTTACAATATAAAATACTTAAAGGTGACATATTATGCTCATTTCTGCTTCCTGACACGGTTCCCTGATGTCTAAATGGAATGTTAGTAACATGCTTTGGTCGAAAAAGCTTAAGGATTGAGCACAGCAAGGTTCTTGAAACACCAGTTTCACAGCCCTCCTCCAGGCGGCCGGTTTCAGTGCCTCTCCCTTTAAATGCTAATGAGCTACTACGTGCACCGCCCAAAGATGTATTTGCGCCGCCCACCTCTCCCTGCCTGCAGCATAGACATTTAAAGAGTAGAAGCCATGTCAAAAGCTGCTGCCTGTTGGCGCTGATGAGAATTGGGGCGGCCATCTTGGGGCGGTCACCCTTCCACTCAGTGTAATCTGTTCAGCAGGCGCGATTAGGTGTCAGCGCATTTAATCAATCGTAACTCTGATATAGAAACTGATTTTCACGCGTTTTTTTTGTTTTTTGTTTTTTGCTGTAAACGTCATACATTATAGCTATGACACAGGACACATGGGCCGGCGTATTTTATTCATTATAAATGGATTAACAGAAATAGAATATTCTGATGTATGATATATGTTATGTATGATAGGTATTTTGCAAACACTATAAACACAACAGAAATCATATAGGCTCTCTCTCTCTCTCTCTCTCTCTCTCTCTCTCTCTCTCTCTCTATCTATCTATCTATCTATCTATCTATCTATATATATATATATATATATATATATTTACACACACACACACACACACACATATATTATAGATACGTTTATATATCAGAGAAAAATAAAAATATATAAATCATGTAGAGTATCAATATGTTCATATATATATTATATATACATTTATAAATCATATATAGTGTATCAATATAACTCATATCAGGTCAATGAGTGAGAAATGAGAGCGAGAGAATCATGAGTGACTAAAACAAAACCTGGATAACAAATGGGGACGGGAAGGAAGTGGAATGCCTCTACATGCTCAGACTTGTGTAACAAAGCAGAGAGAATAACATGTAATGAAAAAGTAATGTAAAGATACATTCTCAATTTAACAGAACATAACACATCCCCACCCCAAACCATATTTACACATTTACAAAACTCACCAGAGTTTCACACAAGTTACTGTCTTGTTGAGCTTTTTCCTTGTACTCCCTTTCTGCAGTTCAATAGTGGCTAGCCTACATTCATTCAACTCGGAGTAGAATGACCGCCCCAAGATGGCCGCCGCATTTCTCCCTGCCCGGCAGCCGTTGCGGCGTCTACTCTTTATATGTCTATGGCCTGCAGAAGAAGTGAGGGCGGCATTGTGTGACCATGGCAACGGCTGAGTTACCGGAAGAAATGGCCGCCGGTGTTTCGGATTAACGCAGGGCTATGTTAACTGGCGACCGTCAGCCGAATGCGTCTGTGGTCACCGTAGCTACAACAGATGTTGAAAACGGGAAGAGAAGACGTAGCTGTCCTCAAATCATCACCGTACAGACACGGTGAACAGACGCTGCGGTCACAAGTTGATCTGGCCTTCTTCTGGGACTCAGAGGTGTCTGTGTGTCCGCTGTGAAGAGAGAAATAGGTCATACCGCAACGCACCTGCATAATTTGATTGGCAGGGTGGTTTGGCTGCAGCGCTTGTCTTTTTTTCCCTCAGTGAATGTGAGTTCAAGTCCCGTAATTGTTTTGTTTTGTTTTTTTGTTTTTTTTTACTTTTGTTTTATTTACAATGGTAATAGTTCCCCTGTGTGATGCAAGTCACGAGTACGTGTTTTTAATAAAGGTTTATAAGCGATAGAAACATTCACAGTCAGAGCAACGCTCCATTTTCCTGTTTACAACGTCCTCCGTAACAACCAGCAACTTTGATACAGCGACTGAGGGTCAGACACGTTTAATCGAACAGCAGCCCGAACACGTATCAGGTGTGTTTTGACCAGAGAAAACCTGAACAAAGAGGCAGATCTGAGGACAGCTACGTCTTCTCTTTCCGTTTTCAACATCTGTTGTAGCTACGGTGACCACAGACGCATTCGGCTGACGGTCGCTAGTTAACATAGCCCCGCGGTAATCCGAAACACCGGACAACAAACTGCGGTGCAACCGTACATGTTCGAGCCGGAGTCCGACCCAGAACAACAAGAGGCTCCAGAAGAAGTTCAGCAGCCAAGAATGAACATGGATGTTTCTCAGTGATTAGTAGTTTACTTTTCTTTCTTCTTCTTTTTTTTTTATTTATTTATTTTTTTTACCTCGACATTACTTGTTACTTGTTACTGCATAGACAAACGAAAGTTTTACGGGCTTAGTAGCCGTCTGCCCCGCGCTGTTGCAGATCACAAACCCCTTCTCCTGCCCCGAGTGTTTACATAACAAAGCTTAGCCAAACCTCGACCGGCGTTTACTGCTCTACAGTTGCAGTAAAGCGGATGCAATTTAGCAATTGCCGTTACAAGAGAAAAGCGTAACCCCGTATTATTATTTACCTTTATGTGGCCAGGTAAGTCAATTGAGAACCTGCTCTTATTTGCAGGGACGACCTGTAATTAGCTAGCAATGTCCAACAACTGTAGTTTTCAATAAGCCACATTTGCCTCCAGTCACCTCTCTACCAGCACTATTGTTTTTGAACAGGTTCCAACAGTTTATAAACTTTAAATATTACAAAACAAACAATGCAATGTGATTGACTGGCTATGTAGTTTCTAATGAATGATATAAATTCTGCTTAAAAACAGGTGTTCCTGTGGCAGTTTTGAACAAGTGCCTACAGAGCCTGAGAATATCTGCTGTATGGAAATACCACAGGTAAGTGTGAACACTGGGCAAACAAGGTTGTTATTTTGCAGTCTCTATTCTTTAATCCATTGTCACTCACTTACCTTTCATAACTTCTAGGTTACACGAAGACTAAGTTACAGCAGCTTCCAGAGCAACCATCATGCATGCTGGACCATCCTGGCCTAGAGCCTGTCTGCCTGAATGTGTTTTCACTGCAGAACGCACTTAACACTTATTGGGCAGACTACGGAACTTTACTTCTGAGGGGAATAGTGTAGTAAGCTTTTTAGTCCCATAAATATTATTAATTTATTGCAAAAGTGTTATGAAGTACATAACTGCTTCCTCTGTCTTACATTGCTTATAGTTTATCTTTACTATCTTTTACTTGGTAACATGAAAACTACATATCAAACAATGAAAACACACAGAACAGTTGGGAGAGATGTTTTATTGCAAGAAACAATTGTAGACATACAAAATAAATATCTAAAGTGGAACAGATAAACTTGCCAGTTGCCATGGATGTGAACATTCAGTGCTGACTTTCTACTGAATTGTGTCCAGCCAATATAGATACCTAGCCTACAGAAGCTTTGTAAGCTGGTGCTGGTGCTTTCTGGGGCGGAGAGTGAGAGCTGTGCTGCCTGCCTGTGTGGTGCTGAGGATTCATGCAGAGTTCCCCGACGCTGAAGGACAGTATGTTAGGTTCAGTCCTGTCCTTGATTGAACCTTGGCACGTAACTGGCTATAACGTCCAGCTTGCTGGGTCTTTCATAATGAGCCGAGAGGTCTTCAGGGATTGTAAGTTTCAGCAACTCGTTCACATATGGGCCAGGGTCCTGGAAAACCTTCTTGAAGATCAGGTCCAGGTCAACGTAGTCTGCAGTGCAATAAACAAAAAATAATGTTTACAAGAAAATGCACTAGAACCAAAAAGCCTTGTACTGCAGTGTTGTCAAGTGTCTGTTCGTATTTCTCCTAATTTATACGTTCTCCTTATTTATTATTTTGAAAACCATCAAAAAAATAATTCAGATTTTATTTGTGTTTATTTTCAACCATTTGTGTTATTGCCTGTGTGTCCATCTTTATTTTTTATTTGTGGGGTTCAAATAAAAGATTGTAAAACTTACGGAATGTTGGCTCTGCTTTCACAGGCTTTGCAGTTCATTCTCCATGCTTAGATTTGGGGAAGTTGACTGTACAGCAGCTCTCCACCTGTAGATGTTGCCTGTGGTCATTCAGTATTTTCATTGTAATGCAGGGCAGCCAGGTAGAGTCTTGAGTGGAAAAACAGTACTTTAAAAATCAAAGTATACACACTAAACTAAAATCAGCTGTCCACCAATCCATATTCATAACAGAGTAAAACAAAATTACATATTAGAGTAACATAGTGACATTGACACATTACATCATATGCTTTCGTTCAACAAACCTGTGCTTCTGAAGTGAGGCCGGAGAGTTCTCATGGAAAGCTGTGTGCCAACCGTGCATTTCACTGGTTGGTCTGTCTGGCAGGCAACATGATGCACTACAGACTGCTGTACAGATGTGCTTGGCTAAACACAAAATGAAGGAATATGTTATGTGTCTGTTTCTCATGTTACATAAAACAAAGCTATATAGACAGAAATGATGATTAAAACAATCCATTTGATAAGGCAAATTCTGGAAAATCATAATTCGAGCAAACTCATGCAAATTTCTCATTTCACATTAGATTTAGTAAGTGAGCAATACATATTGTGTCCATGCCTTCATATAACTAATGTTAATCGTAGCACAGCAGACAGGTAACCCCTGTCTCAGGCTCCAAACCAAAGTAATAATTGCTTGACTGCAGATAAAGTTTTGGTACTGTCAGATCGGGTCTCTCGTACCAGCAGCTAACACTACACACGTAGTTACGTGTATATCAACACAAAATAAGTCGTTCGACTGCCAAGGTGCTCCTGGGCATCTAACACACTGTCCTTTAGCCTTTAGCACAACATGCTAATTGACGTAACGTAGCTCACTGGCCGTGAATAACAGAGACAATTTCACACCGTCTGATCGGCTGTGAGCATGTGGAGGAGACGGTTTCCCATGCATGTTCATGTCGGAACAGTAGCTGTATTAACTGAGAAGTTGTCCGCGGACGATGAGGTAGCTAGCGCTGTTCGGCCATGAACATGACGATGGCTAGCTAGCGCTGTTCACGGCCGAACAGCGCTAGCTAGCTCGTCGTCCGTGGACAACTGGGACAATTTCACACCGTCTGATCGGCTGTGAGCATGTGGAGGAGATGGTTTCCCATGCGTGTTCATGACGGAACAGTAGCTGTAGCAACTAAGAACTTGTCCGTGGACGATCGTCATCGTCCGCGGACAACATCTTAGTGGATCACCGGCCGGTTAGAAGCGATCAAATCTCAATATCCCAATTCAATTTCTCAGTTCACTGTCATGAGTGCTGATATGACAAATTAAGGTTAGGCAACATTAACATTACCATGAATCCTAAGACCAGTAAGCCCACTGTTGTTACGTTAGCTCAGCCTCATATTTACATCACCCGTTAGCGTTAGCTCATGTGCTAAACAGCCAAAGTAACACAAACAACACTGTTTTTAAAAATACTTACAGTTTCTTCTTCTGTGGCGTTGACACGGACAGTGGGTATTGATCCATCTTTGAGGAACAATCTTGTTGCCAGTCCAGCCTGATACTGACCCTGGTTGCTGAAACAGTCCGGTGTGAAGTGATTGGCACAGACAATACTTTTGCTCAGTGAAGCTGGGACATTTCCCTGAAAAATAAAATTTAGCCACTTTGCTCTGATATCCTCTTTGGTAGGGAGGCGATGTAGGGAAACATGAGTGTCCGTGCATCCGACGACAGAGCAGGAGTGCTTGACTTTCGGGTTGCACATGGTTGAGGTCAGGCTGTCGCATACAAGTGAAGCGAGAAAATGGCGGATCCTCCTTCAGGTAGCCAGAGTAATATGGGAGGAGATATCCAGCGTGAGGGCCAGAGCATTCAAATCACCCGCACTGTGACGTAAGTGTGCCGGTGAAATCCAAATGGCTCTCATAGAGACACATTTCCTGACTCCGCCTGTTTACAAAACATTGACGTAGAGGTCCTAAATCACTCTTACGGGGTCGGGAGGCACTCCGGATATGCAATTACACATAGTAAAGCAAGTAAAAAGTGGGTTTTGCATAATATGTCCCCTTTAAATTATTTACGATCAACTGACAAAATATTACCATACATGCTTCCACTCAACATTTTGTCACAACAAAAGTTTAAACAAACTCTGTGACCGAAAAAGGAATAGGCTGAAGCCAAGGCTTATTTTTGCCTATCCTGTGCAATCCATGAAATACACCAGAATATCAGTAATACAAAGAAGAAGAAAAAAACATAACAAAAATGTACTCTAAATTCTTCTTCTTAATTATTTCACATTTTGTCATTTTACATTGTAATCCTTGATTATTTTACCTTTCAATGTTTTTTTGAAACTCAACAGTGATCTACAGTGATCTATTTATGATGTCATATTTTTTTTTTCTGTACAGCACTTTGGTCAACTTTGGTTGTTTTTAAGGTGCTTAACAAATAAAGTTGGATTGGATTATTTATTGTATTTTAGGGTATATTATCATTTTATCTACTTTTATTTATGTATTTTGAGTCCAGTACTTGAGTGCACCTGAAATTCTGTCGTATTTTGTGCAATGACAAATACCGTCTCTCGCCTTGTGTCCCAATTCAGGGGCAGGGCCTTAGTTGCTACTTTGTCTTGCTGTTTTGTTGCTACTTTGGTTTTTGGTCCTCGGACTCATTTTCTTTTGTGGTCATTGGTTTTTGGTTTCAATAAAGCAATAAATGCTTTTTGTTTCCCCTTTATCCTGCCTCCTGTGTCTGCTCTGCATTTGGGTCCTCCACCACAACCCCAAACCGTAACATACTGAGATCAAATCCAGTAGGAAATAGTCTAGTCTGTGTGAGCATCTATGTCAACTAGGTTTGAAAGTTTTGAGTGCGATACTGGAATTAGATTGCTGAAGATTTTTTTTAACTGTTTATCCACGACAGGGTCCATGGTATAATCAAAATCCCCACCAATCACAATGTTGTCAGAAAGATTTGGTAAGGCATTTAGTACATCTTGAAAGAAGATTGGGTTGTCAAAGTTATACACATACCCAAGTGGGTTCATACTGTCCAAAGCTAAGATTCTGAGACACACAACAGACCATGGTCTCTCCTAAATACCCTCCAATGTACTGGTGAAGCCGAGGACAAGAGTCATCTGCTGCTTTACGTTTACCTGGCAGTCCTTTCACAAACTTGTCCATGATATGCTAGTTAGAGGAACGATGCATCATTTACATTTGGCCCCTGGTAACCTTTGTGGCATCACCACACATGTTGTATGGACAATACAAGTTGCCATGACAAAAGCTAGAAAACAACAAACAAAAAAAGACCCAAAAATATTAATCCCAACATTGCAGGGCAGCTACCCCAAATGTAGTACCCTACCTCACTTACAAAATTGGGGTGGCTAGAAAACACTAGGGAGACCAACTCCTACATGAGTGAGCTTTGCACAACAATGTATCTTTGAAAAGCATCAACTCCATTTTGTGACTAGCTCCTCTCCACTATCAAGAAATACTCATTTATATGAGAGGTCTATTTTTTGTTTCATCATGTAATGTCCTTCTCTGGGCAATCATTTCCTGAGATGAATCTGTCACACATGCTGTTGTGTATTTAGCAATACAAAAGAAAAAAAAGAATGCTGAGCAGACAGTTTGGCTGGAAAGAGGAAGGAGGATTATCCTGCAGGAGCAGCTTGTTTTTTCTCAACATTTCCTACATTGTTCCTGATCTGAAAATATGTTACTTCTGAAATTGTGGAATATGTGGGCACACATGTCAACAACCATTTTTCTCTATGAAGGATGAAACCACCAACTTGTGAATTTTATCTACTTAAATCATATATACCATGTTCAACACAACATTAAAGTGTGTGTGTATGTGCATACGTGCGTGCATGCATGTGTGTGTGTGTGTGTGCGTGTGTGTGTGTGTGTGCATTTCATAGGCAGTACCGTGAATAGAGAGCTGACCTCGATGCTGTCAGATTGCAGAATGCGCAATTTCCCTCTTAGCATTTCCTGCAACTCCTCATCTGCAGGAACACACTCAGGACCCCTGACCACATCCAACAGCATGGGCAGAGCTGACCACAGAATGCATCAAGTTTATTATTATTTTACCATTAAGCACTATGTATGTGACTTCAAGCTTGGTGTTTGTATGTGGGTCTGCTTATCTCTGAGGACTAAATACACCTATATGAAGATGACAAACAACAGTGAAACTATTCCTGATTATTGGTGTGTTTTCTAGCCTGCCACTGTGAGTCTGTCAGAATTGGTTAACATGGCAACAATTTGGCATGCCGGACAGAAATTTCGCCTCACTGGCTTGATAATTAGACTACAGAAAAGAATACTGGAATACAGTACTTCCTACATTAAAGAAGTTTTTAGAAAAATACAGATCAAAATAATGAAGAAGAGAATTACTGTAAACTGTATCTACAAAAGTAATTTGCAAAAACATTGTTTTTCAGAGTAATAATTTAATATAGGGATACATTAAAAAAATGAAGTTCAGATTATATTTGCTAAACATGATTCTATCAGCATAGTGGTGGGAAACAAGGCTTTAAAATTGCTTTATTGGTGTGATTGGTCAGTGTGATTAATGGTCAGAAATGTTAAATGGATGTTAGATTTCAACGCTTAAGACCAACCCACACACAGGACACTGAGCTACCTAAGCTACCAATAAACTCATCCAATGATCTGAGTAAATGATGACCCTGTGTGACTGACTCACAGATTAATAAGTAACTTTGGGGGAACTCATGGGTTCAAGGTATAAACCATTTCAAATTTGAGCACATGACTTCTTTACACATATCTTTGCTTTTATAACTGGTTCAGGTTGTCAGTATAAGGCTCTACAAAAAGCAACATTTCCTCTTGAACATACACTATATTACCAAAAGTATTCGCTCACCCATTCAAATGATCAGAATCAGGTGTTCTAATCACTTGGCCTGGCCCCAGGTGTATAAATTCAAGCACTCAGGCATGCAGACTGTGAAACAAGACATTTGTGAAAGAATGGGCCGCTCTCAGGAGCTCAGTGAATTCCAGCGTGGAACTGTCATAGGATGCCACTTGTGCAACAAATCCAGTCGTGAAATTTCCTCGCTCCTAAATATTCCACAGTCAACTGTCAGCTCTATTATAACAAAATGGAAGCGTTTGGGAACAACAGCAACTCAGCCACGAAGTGGTAGGCCACGTAAAGTGACGGAGAGGGGTCAGCGGATGCTGAAGCGCATAGTGCAAAGAGGTCGCCGACTTTCTGCACAGTCAATTGCTAGAGAGCTACAAACTT
>JARJLU010011713.1:0-85661 GCA_030272975.1 Sparidentex hasta
GCACCAGTCACAAAACAAATGTGACAGCAATGTTCGCGAAAAAGCTTTTACCCTAACTCCGGTTTTTGACCTCCCGGTGCGTCCGTCGACTCGGGAGGTGGGCCATGTGGTCTAGCGGCTAGCAGCTAGCTACACACAAACATCCACAGATTCCAATTCCACTCAAACCAGAACAGACTCGGTCCGGACTCGTTTAGTTTAGTCTCTTTAGATGCACAGAACGGGACCGAACCCCCAGCAAAATCTCAGTCCAGCTCACGCTGCTGCAGGTCTAAATCCGCTTGTTTCAATGACAATGCCCGCAGAATTTGTAAAGCATTTATGAAATTATTTATTAACAGTATCATTGCAGTCCAAACAAATCCGACTTGGCACACCCTTGAACCAAGCAGCAGCCATGTTGAAACTCTCAGGTCAGTCTGATCCTGAGCCTCAGAGGTATTTGAGGAACACACACACACACACACACACACACACACACACACACACACACACACACACACACACACAGATTCCTTGCTTTTATAGAGAGATGAGTATTCACTCCTCTCTGAACTTTCTATGTGCCACTCACCCTGTCTGAACTTTCTGTGTTTACACGACACGTCTGCGCATGCAGACTTGGCAACAGTTTTAAGACACACCCACAGAGACAGATATATATACCAAGCTTTCCTCCTCACAATCTGAGACTTTTCTCTGTAACAAACCTGTGTTGTTTCTTTATGACTGCTCCTCTTGTACAAGATTAAACTTTGTTAATCTTTAACTGGCACCAATCTCCTTCCTCCAGTTTTAAATTATCTACGAGTTATTTAACTGTAGGCAGGGTGTTCTTTTCAGTGTATGCTTCATTCTTCCTCCAGATATACCACTGATCCATAGGCCTGAAAAGTTCCAGTTTTGTTTCATCGCACCAAAGAATAAAATCCCAAATTCTCTCTGGCTAATTTATATAGTTTTCAGCAAATTGAAGCCAACTTTTCTAAATGGCTCTAAAATGGAAGTACATATAAATACAGTATCAGCGAAATTCTCAAATGTTCCTTATTTTGATACATTGTTCTTACATATGAAACTTAACACTATGGATACAACATTATTATTTATGTAAAGTGAAATCTTATTGTTTGTGTGTTTCAAACATGAGTTCTGTCTTGTGATAGCTATGTAGTTGTATGAATGGATGTATTCATGTATTGTATATGGTATAATGTGCCATGGAATTAATATAAAGGAACTTAGGTAGTGAGTTCATTAAACAGGGGTTGGCGAAGCCTCTTCTGTGTGCAAGTGTTTTGAGCTTAGGTTGATGTAAGACACACAACAATAGTTGAAGTACATAAGTTTATGTGTATCGCGAGATAGCGGTGGAGATGATTGGAATAGTCTTTTGAGAGAGATATTATATACTCTTGTGACTGTTACAGTGGAATGTATTGTTTCTTATTATTACAAAAGCTCAGGAAAGACTGCCTTTCCTGAGTCAACATCTATGTGCTTCTGGTGTGTGGCTCTTGCTTGCAAGCAATAAAGGAACTTTTAGGAAAGAAATGTTGTGTCGAACTTGATGTTGACCAACTCTCATCTGCACTCAACAAGCGACTGATTTTCAGTTTTTACAGTATTTGCAGTGTATATGTGTTTGTGTGTGTATGTGTGTGTGTATACCAGGGTCAATGTAGAAAGAAATATCCAGATTTGTACTTGTTTCTCATGTGGCTTACCTGATCCAGGGTTTTCTGGCCTGTCTTCTGCAGGGCAATGATAGCAGTACGAAGAGGGTAACCGCACGCAGTGATGGCCCCCAGAAGCTCTCTCTCCTCTTGGCTCAGAGCTGATAGTAGGTTTGCTGATGAGTCCAAACCAGAAGAGTTGAGACTTCTACAGAAGTCAGGGCTTTCAGACTTCTAGGGAACAAATTACTGTAATGAGTGTCTGTTTACATGGTCAGAGAGGCAATCACTACTGGGTCAGATTGAATCTAATGTTAAGGTTATGATGCAGCTCTGCTGAGAGAGACTTTTTCAGAAGACTTGCACTTGCTAATTCTGATTTACTTTTTATAACCTCACTGTATTCAGGGAGTGCTGACACTATTTTTAATGTGCAGGTCCCAGTAAACATTTTAGAAATCTGATCTCAAAAAAAGAAAAGCACTGACATGACTAGGATTGATTTCCTCTTCTAGCTTACACATGGTTTATATTCATACAAATAATTACATTTCAATTTTGCCTTATTGCCTACTTACAGAAAAACTAATTATGCGGTGTTAGGCATTCACAGCATATGTGATACCAGAGCTAGCCCATCTGTTCCTGGCTTATGTGTGGTGATTTATAGTAGGGCTCAGGAATAGGTAATTCCCTGAGCTTAAGACTGTCCCCTTAGTCTATTCCTGCAGACATGAGACGGCTATCTATGCTCCAGATTATTAGTTATTATTAGTTTTTCCTCTCACTTATCAGGCAGCAGCCAAACCAAAGTTTTTTCCAGTTACTGGTGACGTACAGTAAGGAATACATATACTCTCTTGTTAAAATAAAGAACGCACAGTTCTATTATTATGTTTAAGACATCAGTACTAAGAGCAACACTTGCCTTTTATGAAGATGAATGTCAAGAGTGCGTGCACAACATTAAGAAAAGGATTTTTTGGAAATTTCTAAATCAATTTTGAATCACAGATCTCCCACAGTGTTAGGTGCTTAGGTGAAAAGTAAATGGGCTGAAAACTATCCAGTTGGCGGAAAGGACGGACCAGAAATTTTGCACAAAAAAACAAAAACTGGCTGTGCTCCATCTCTGGGTTTATATTTTCATTGAAATGGGTGAATAATGAACTGTAAAATGACTAGTAATGTTGTCTGTATGGGATGATACAGCTTGATGCTGATGATGCTATTTGACTGTATCAGTACTCATTTCTAGATTAGGTTCAACCAGGGGTGGATAAAAACAGGGGCACAGGGTCTGGGGGACCTCCCCAAGTAAAATTAGACATTTATTTCACTCATTGTGGTAGCTGTTTTATGTTATGTACAAATAACCACAAATCTGCATCTCATAGTAAATCAACATGGTGTGGAATTTTCCTTGAAAGGCGGACATTAAACTCAACATTTAATCATCTATTGTTTATCGATTCAAAATTCCGTCGATTCAGTGCTCTGACGTGAAAAGAGGCACTGAGTTAGATTTCAGCTGGGGCCTCAGCCCCCTGTGGCTCTACCCCTGGATCCACCCATGGGTTATTTTCTTCAACATCACTAACTTTAATTTAAAATGATTGCTGTGAATTTAAATTGAGCTCACACGACTACATGTTCTGTTATATTAAAATGTCTATCTCTTACCGCATGTGTTGTGTTGTTGTTGTTGATGTAGGGGAGCATGTCGACTGTATTGGCTCTAGTGTTGGCAGCTCTGGTGTCAGGTGTCCTGTGTGATGGGCCTTTGGATAGACTGTCTGTATTCGGATTATGTTGTTTGGAAGTGTCCAGCACTGAGACAGAGCACTGTCGTAGGTTCTTCCTGCGCTGGTGTGGTAGGCTGCTAAGGCATGTTGGAGGGTTCAGAAGGTCTGGGACGAAGGCTCTCGGTGCTTTCCTCTGACCAAGTTGACCTGGAGCAACAGGATACCCACCACCTGAGCTGGCTTTGACTGACGAACATGTCTTAGCACTGTCCCCTTCATCCTCAGATTCGGAGACCATAGACTTGGTGCGTAGGATTGTGGGGGTGAGACTCTTGGAGCGCTGCCGAGGATTTGGCTCCCAAAAGTCTGAGGAGTGGCGGCTGGCCAGACGGCTCTGCTGTGGGCTGCTGAACACCATCCAGTATGGTGGACAAGATGGTCCTAATGTTGATGATGACAGCTGAGGCTGATGCTGAATGATGAAGCGACTCTGCAGTCCAGTTAGCACCCAGTTCTCCAGCCTGAACTCATACTGCCACATGGACGAACAAATTGTTAGTGTTCTACCCAGTCAACTACGTAGCTTTGTCTTTTTTCTAGTTTTATGTAATTTTTTCAACACTCTTAGCTTGATCAGCATGACAGCTCCTTTCCAGGAATGTCATTGATAGTCTGTTGATCAAGTGCTTGTCTGAAATGAAATATCTTAACCCATGTTGCATGATTTACCATAACACTTCACTTTTCATCTCAGCCCACCTCCAGCTTTAAATGTATAAATACTCAAGGCTGGCACATGATGATATATCCAACAGCTAGTAGTTTGCGAAAATTTTTTTCAGCGTGCATTTCTTGGTCTAGCTAGTCTAGTCTGGTTTAGTGTGTTAGCATTGATTGAGTGAAGCTGGTATCAAAGAGAGACTGAAGAGGGACCTCAGGACCAACAGCAATAAAGATATCTGGCAGCAATTCAAAATTTCATGAGCTACAAAAACAGGAGCATCTTGTGTGAGGCCAGGCTGCCGATGAGCTGAGCGCTTTTTATAAAGCTTTGATCTCCTCATCAAAGACTCTGCTGTAAAGTCTACTCTGCCTCCAGACAGCTGATGTCATTACTGACATTTTTAACATCTCACTCTCACAGGAGGTAGAGTTTAGATTCTCTGCCCAAGCCCAAGCCTGAGCCCGACCCTGACCCAACGCAAGAAGACTCATAATTACAATTAATGTGTCGGGCCCGGGCTGGGCTTGGCCACAACGTGCACGGGTTCGGGTCGGATCAGGCGTGAGTTTTTGGGCCCGATCTAAAGGCAGGAACACACTGGCTCAATCATTGGACGTCTGAATCATTTGGAGAGACTCAGACGAGGTCGGGAACAAATATATTCAGTGGGTTCAGCTGCGTTTGAAACTTTCGGAGCCGATCAGACGTTGTCTGCTCCGATTTAACATGCAAAGTCTGAGGAGGTTGGCTGTCGGCCGTCTGAGCCATTGGATTCTCTGATTGGCGGTGTGCTAGCGAATCAGCGCGGTGTGTGGGAGGGGCAGAATACTGTATGTGCTTTGCTTTCTACGCACTTCGTTGCGTCATTTCTTGTTTTCATATTTTGGAGTACTGGCATGAGACTAGCGGTTATTATTCAGGACAAATTAATGTGTGTTTGTTTGGTAGTTTAGTATGCAGCTGTTTCTGTCTGAAATAGTTAAGATTCGTTTTGATCAAAAGTAAAGAGAATTGATTGCATAAACCTCTAGTCAAGCGTCTTAACACTAGTGTCATCCACTTATTACATCTCACACAAGCGCAGAAAGTTCATGCTACTGTGGAGCTGGTGCCGTGTTTTTATTTTATTTCTGCCGAACGGGTCAGACAAGAGGCAACAGGGTGGTTGGAGAGTGGTCGGATAAGGCAGTTGGACATCTGGGCAGTGTGTGGGGGCCTTAAGCTCTAACAGGGGCCTGTACCCTCAAGACAGCCATCATCACCGTACTAAAAAAGTCTGCTGCGTCTAATCTTAATAACTACTGCCCCGGGGCTCTCACCCCCATCTTGATTATGCGTTTTTAGAAACTGGTTCTCCAGTACAAGATAATATCTCTGCCCACCCAGACCCCCAACAGTGCACTTTCAGAACCAACAGATCCACAGAGCCATCAGACACGGTCACCAGAATTCACTTCTCAAAAGCACAGAAAGGCTCTATTTCCTACTGAGACATGGGAGGGCTAAATTTGGTTGGTGCTACTTGATTTGATGGTGCACTCATTATAGTAATTTATTATTCCAACAATCACTGTCTTTTTGCTCTGTTACTCATCTCTATCAACCCCTGAGGGAAATATACATAGAGATTTTTAATGTACATATAATTGTTTTTTTTTTTGGCACCTTTAAGGATTCATATGCCCCAAAATTGCCTGTGTGAAGTCTGCAGCTCATAATTGTTTGTTTATCACATCATATCAACTAAAAATGTGGGCTAATCATTCATACACAAATGAATTTGACAAGCAATGTCATTTGCATGTTAGGGTCTCTGCCTGTAAAGTGTGTTTGTACTCACTTCTGTCTCCCGCAGTATGGTGAGATAGTCAGGGACAATGACTTTGATGTCTTCTTTGACTTCTTGTGAGGGAACCTGTGGCATCTTCAGAGGGACATCATCCATACTGCTGAGTTTACTAAGAAACACACACACACCCAAACAACAAGAGAGAGAGAAAAGAGAGAGAGAGAGAGAGAGAGAGAGAGAGAGAATGAGAGAGAATCAAAAAGTTTTATCTATTATCAAAACCATTCATTACAGTGTAATGGTCAGAAATGACCATGTTACTGTACACTCCTCATAATCGCTCATCATTTGCCATAGCTTTTAAACCAAGACCTGATTGAAAAAAAAAAAATTAATAGACATGACATGACACACATACATATTGCCAAAAGGATTCGCTCACCTGCCTTGACTCGCATAAGAACTTAAGTGACATCCCACTCTTAATCCATAGTGTTAAATATGACATTGGTCCACCCTTTGCAGCTATATCAGCTTCAACTCATCTGAGAAGAGTGTGTTTATGGGAACTTTTGACCATTCTTCCAGAAGCGCATTTGTGAGGTCACATACTGATGTTGGACAGGACGGCCCGCCTCTCAGTCTCCGCTCTAATTCATCCCAAAGGTGTTCTATCGGGTTGAGGTCAGGACTCTGTGCAGGCCAGTCAAGTGTTCATCCACACCAAACTCTCTCATCCATGTCTTTATGGACCCTGCCTTGTGCACTGGTGCACAGTCATGTCGGAACAGGAAGGGGCCATCCCCAAACTGTTCCTACAAATTTGGGAGCATGGAATTGTCCAACGTTGTCCAACTTGGTATGCTGAAGCATTCAGAGTTCCTTTCACCGGAACTAAGGGGCCAAGCCCACCTCCTGAAAAACAACCCCACACCATAATTCCCCCATCCACAAAACTTTACACTTGGCACAGTGCAGTCAGACAAGTACCGTTCTCCTGACAACCACCAAACCCAGACTCGCCCATTACATTGCCAGATGGAGAAGCACGATTCGTCACTCCAGAGAATGTGTCTCCACTGCTCTAGAGTCCAGTGGCGGCATGCTTTACACAACTGCATTCGATGCTTTGCACTGCACTTGCTGATGTATGACTTGGATGCAGCTGCTCGGCCATAGAAACCCATTCCATGAAACTCTTTATGCACACTGTTCTTGAGCTAATCTGAAGGCCACAAGAAGTTTGGAGGTCTGTAGCAATTGACTCAGCAGAAAGTTGGCGATCTCTGCACACTACGCGCCTCAGCATCTGCTGACCCCGCTCTGTCATTTTACGTGGCCTACCACTTCATGGCTGGGTTGCTGTCATTCCCAATCGCTTCTACTTGACTCTACTGACTTGGAAATATTTAGGAGTGAGGAAATTTCACAACTGGACTTGTTGCACAGGTGGCATGCTATCACAGTAACACACTGGAATTCACTGAGCTCCCGAGAGCAACCCATTCTTTCACAAATGTTCTTAGACACAGTGTGCATGCCTAGGTGTTTGCTTTTATGCACCTGTGGCCATGGAAGTGATTGGAACACCTGATTTCAATTATTTGGATGGATGAGTCAACACTTTTGGCGATATAGTGTATTTACATTTCAGTCTGACTCACACTTCCGAAAGATACCATATTATCATATATTATTAGTATATTATTATATATTCCTTTTAGATAACATGAGATTCGCCCCTTTATAACTTGCCTGAGGATCATCAGGTCTCACTATCAAAGTATGAAAGATGTCTGTACATTCACAGGTAGTGTGCACAGAGGAGCAGTGAATAACTATACTTCTACACTACTCCTCATTCACAGTATAGTGTTCTTATGCACAGGTTAATCTGACTGCCAGCTTTGTCGTTAATTCAACAGTAAATTGAAATTGAAGTAACTATATGGTTTGTTTGTTTTAAACAGGATTCAATGTTTCAGTGTTGGAAAAATGCCATTGAATTAATATTGTATAAAGTTTAAAATCCTGAAATACTAACATTTAATCAAGATTGTCTTAACTTTCCTGACAAAATATGTTTAATGGAGAAAGAAGTGGGCACTCGTTAGAGATTTCGGCCAGGGCCATCTGGTGAAAAATTGAAGGAGTTGTTAATCACCTGTAGCCCCTTTCAGCTGTTTAAGAGTAGTGAGTGGTCAGGGGTCAATGGTCATATCAAATAGCTCAGTCAATAAAAATACCTGATCAGGGTATGACCCAATGCCAATTATCCAAACCTACATGTCCAGAGAACCCAGAATTTAGGATCTCCTTGCTGTAAGGAAACAGTGCTAACTACTGCACCATGGTGCTACCTCATGTCAGAAAAATATTTTTTTCAAAAACTGTGAGTCACTGCAACTCTGAGAGGTCCTTAAGCATTTACTGTAAAAATGTTTGTCTGAGTCAAGTAATATGAGGGATTTGCAGTTGGCACATGCAAACAGCTGGATACACACACAACTAATCCCATCCTGGCTCGGACCTGGGGGAGATAATGAAGTCAGGGGCTGGGGAACCAATATAGAACATCAGAGGAGGTGGGTCCATTGAGGCAGAGGAGGTTGCTTCTCCACTGTAATAAAAAATCTTTAAAATATAGAAAGATGAGGTGAAATAACCATTTTTCAAATCTTATTTATCAAATGTCTTTTATGAAATCTTTTCTCCCTCATCATCCTCTAATCATATTATTCCCGTTACTGTTCCCACACACAGTTATTTTCTAAAAAAAAATGCACTTAACGTTGAAGGTGCAGCTGGACAAAAGGTGCCATATGTGGGATATATTGAAGTGGATGTTCAATTCCCTAAAGATAAATGTGGCACAGACCAATGCCTTCCCATCCTAGCTTTAGTAAGCCCAGACCAGTCATACAACAGCAAGCATTCTCTACTTGCTGGTACAATTGTCCTACGCCCAATGATTCAAGATTGCATAAAGCAAGGTGGAACAAAGTTCCTGGAAATCCTGCCAGTCCAGCTGGCTGATGGTTTATTGAGAGTGTGGCAAACTGACTGATTCCCAAACAAAAGTCGCCAAAGTTCTACATGTGAGGCTCAGCAGTAAAGTGCCCGTACACTCAAAATATTGCAAGCTTTATACCTGTAAAGAGCATCTACCACATTAAATCAGGTGAAGGTGAGTTTCAAGTTCTTTGGCAGCTCAGAGGAAATACCTATGCCAGGTGGCTTGATTGTCTATGACCAGATAGTAGATATAAATCCCAAATTTCACGAAAAGTTTAAATTTGTTGTCAAAAACATTAATCAACATGACATCACTTTGTGTCCAAAAATAGTCATTGCTGAATGTTTCACCATTGACTGGGCAGTGTCTGCTTTGCCTGTGAAAATTCAGTTAGAGGCAGCGCTTAACCCTGCAGAAACATTCCTTGTTAGTGCCCATAATGAAAAGATAAATCCAATATCTGAAACCCTTGATCTTGATTTCAATCAACCCCATAGCACCACAATTTAGAGAGCACATACAGGCCAGAATCAATAAAGAAGTGCCTGGTGAATTTTCTAGACACAATCTAGATGTTCACAGTGTTGCAGAGGTCACTCATCATATAGAGCTAAAACCCCATGCTCCCTTCAAGGAAAGAACAAGGTGTGTCTCACCTGCAGTCTTTACTGACTTGAAAATACTCCAAGATCTCTTGGCTTGAATCCCATCACCCCTATGTCTCCCCAATTGTTTTTGTCCGCAATAAGAATGGAGAGCTGCAAATAGTGGTGGATGTACCGCAGATTGAACAACTTACACGACTAAAAAAGATGCCTACCCACTGACTTGTGTAGAGAACATTCACCCAGCTGTCATGCTAAAAAATGTTCACTGTTCTAGATCTCAAGAGTGGATACTATCAGCTGAAGCTTGAACCGACTGATTAAGCAAAAACGGCAATCACTACACCCTTTGGGACACAGCAATTTCTGAGAATGCGTTAACACCTAACCTACTCTCAAGTGACCTTCCAGCAAACCATGGAGAAGGTGGTATTAACCTCCAAGAGGTTGATGCTTTACCTGACAATCTCATAAAATTCTCAAGCTCTTTGGAGAAACGTGAGGAGACAGTGATGAAAGTCCTCAAAGTCATCTCTGATTTCTGAAATAGCTAGGGCATGTGATAGCTGCTCAGGGAATCCAACCTGATCAAGATAAAGTTGCTGCTGTAAAAGAATGGCCCTGGCCTCAAACAGCCAAGGAACTCTGGTAATTTCTAGGCTTCACTGGATATTATAAACAATTTGTGGGCACCTGCCTGCTAAGCAACATTTGACCTAACCATAAATACATTTACAGTGGAACCTGTATTAGCCATATCCAACTGGCTGCTTCCCTATTTGCTCCATACTGATGCCAGTATGACTGATATATGTGCAGCACAATATTAGGCCCCAAGAGGGTCAAACCCGAGTGGAAGCTTGTGCCAGTCGTAAACGTGTAAAAGAATTAGTTTTTTCAAACTAAAACAACTTTCAGAGTGTGGTCATCAATATTATTGGAATAAAATAACTTATTTATTCTTTCTCTGTGACTATCGGTCCATGGCGCAGTGGTAGGGGACCACTGTTTTAGACCCCCTTTGACTGATCCAGGCACCCTGGATAAGACATTTCACCACAGGGCTGAAATATAGGAACAAACAACCATCCATGCGCACATTTACAGCTATTAACAATTTAGAGTAAACAATTCACCTAACTTTTGCATGTCTTGGGATTGTGGAAGGAAATCGGACTACCCAGAGGGAACCAATGCCGACATGAGGAGAGCATGCAAACACCACATAGGCCCTGGCCTAGCCAAGTCCTGAGCCCAGGCCCAACTACTGCCCTAGTAAATATAAATGTTTTAAGTATATAATATAATTATTGGGATATATTATGTTGGTATTGATAGCATCCATAACAACTACCGGATCACAGTGCACTATCCGCAATTGTGAATACACTACTTATTACTATTTTTTTCTCAGCATGTTTCAGGCAGATTTGGTCATCTGGCTGGAAGCCCTGTTAAAAAAGAAATCATTCCCTGCTGCCATTATGGGGCAATCTGACTGTAATGGAATACTGCCATGTAAATGTGTTTAGGGTTAGATCTGTAGCAGTAGACTACACTACACATAAAGCCATAAAGCTATCCTACAGATGTCTGAGCCTACATGTGTGGAGGATGTGAGGCATGGCAAACTACCTGTCAAAGTTTGTATCTCACCATGCCACTAAAAGACCTACTGAGAGAAAAAAATTAGTGGGTCTGGGGAGAACCACAGCAAATTGCTTTTGAAAAAAATGTGGACTGAGCTCACCAAAAACGCTTGCTCAGTACTCAAATATGGCAGAGACAAAAGTATCCACAGATATATCACCATATGGAATAGGTGCTGTTCTTACACAGAAGCAAGCGGAAAACTCCTGGCAACTATTGATGGCTTGGGCACGAACAAATCAGTTCGAAGGAACGACTCTTTAACACGAACGAACTGACCTGATTCCCCATTTCACTTCTCTCTCGTTTGTTTGTTCGTTCTCACAGACCGATCACTGTGTTGTTCACTGTTAAGTTATCAGAGTGGTGAGGACTGAGAGCCAGTCAATCGTATGCTGAGTCTGGGTCACTGTTGTCAAATTTTGGCTAATGAGAAACAGGAAAGCACAGCAACTGTCTCCATGAAAAAAATAATAATTTAATTTAATTCGTAGTTCATTGTTCTCGTTCGTTCCCTGATTCCACTCCTGGCATTCTCGTTCAGTCAGTCACTCGTTCTTGGCTAGCCAGCTTTAGCTGTTAGCTGCTAACTATTGTGTAGTCACATAATCATGAAGTACACGTAATCATGAAATTGCAGCCATGTATTTGCCATGAACTACAGTGTTATGCTGACCGTTAGCACAACCTTTTGAGAATGAGTAGCTGAGAACTGTGCGTTACACCACTGAACGATGTTGTACCAGAAGCGCGACTGAACGAACGAACTACATGAAGGAGTCATCCTGCCGGACTGACTGACGGGAACTGAATCTCGACATCGAATGATGAAATCCATCTCTACTGGCAACCCGTCACATATATTTCAAGAGGACTGACAGACACAGAAAAGCGCTACGCGCAAATCGAAAAGGAGGCACTGGCAGTAACGTGGGCCTGTGAAAGATTAACATCTTACCTGCAAGGGCTGCACTTCACTCACCAGACTGACCATAAGGTCCCTCTGTTGAGCAATAGAGGTTCAGATGACCTCCCTCCCCGAGTTTTAAGAGTTTGACTGAGACTCCTCAGGTATGATTATGACATTGTTCACATGTCAGGCAAAAATCTCATCACTGTCGATACATTGTCCAGAGCGCAACTGAATGACACTCCATCTGCTGATGACCTACAGCTTGAAAAAGAGGTCCAGGTGTTTGTAGATGCTTTTGTGTCTTCACTCCCTGCTACGGACACAAAACTGGCTGAAATTAGGGAAGCACAACAACTGATGAGATGGTGGCAAGCTACTGTCAAACAGCATGGCCACAGAGACACAGATTGAGTTCATGGATTGCACCCTACTGGCAAGTCAGAGCAGAGCTGTATCTCGCTGGAGACCCTCTGATGAAAGGGGAGAGGACAGTCATCCCTCAGACACTCAGAGGGGAAATAATGCACAAACTCCATGAAGGTCACCACGGGATCTCCAAATGCCATGCCAGAGCTCAAGCATATGTATGGTGGCCAGGTATCTCTGCACAAATTTGAGAGACAATAGACAAATGTTAAATGCGTCAGAGACACAGAAAACAGTACAGAGAGCCCCTCATACAGTCCCAAGTCCCCGACAGGCTCTGGCAAAAGGTCGGAATGGACCTGTTTGAGTGGACAAACAAGACCTACCTGCTCATCATGGACTACGTCTCGTGATACATAGAGGTGGCTGAGCTCTAGGTCACATCTTCTGAGGCTATTGTTCGTGCTGTGAAGGAGGCTTTTGCACATCATAGACATCCTGAGACCTTTGTATCCGACAATGGGCCACAGAGCTCTTCAAAGACATTCAGAACATTTGCAAAAGAGAGCTGCTTCGCACATGTCACGAGCTGCCCTTGCTACCCACAAGCTAATGGCTAATGAATGTGCAGTGCAGACAGTCAAATGTCTGTGGAAATAGGACACTGAAGAAACCAGAGCACTTTTAGCATACAGAGCCACACCATTACAATGTGGATATGCAGTTACTAATGGGAAGAAACCTGCGCACATTCCTACCTGAGTCTTCAAGTCAGCACACACCAAAATGGTCTGACTTAGAGGCTTTTCACAGGAAGGATGAGGAAGGAAGGCGGAAGCAAGAAACACACTACAATCTACCCCACTGGTCCAGAACACTTCAAGAGCTCACCTCAGGGCAGAATGTGTGGATCACCACAGAGAAAGTTCCTTGGACTGTTCTAGAGGCTGCAAACATGCTAAGGTCAAACTTGGTAGAAACTGACAACGGCATTCTAAGGAGAAACTGAATCCACCTGAGAGCCACTGGGAACTCCTTGGACCCACAACCAAGTCAGCCAGAGTTTCCAAGGCTCCTGAGAGACTTGACTTGCAAAAGAATGTTGTCATTTCAGTTTACTCTTTTTAACCCTCTGAGGTCGACTGATGCGCCAGCGCATCAAAGTCACGTGACCAATTTAATATGACATGGCAGCGAGACTCTGTGAGTCTCGGTTCTGACTTTATGTGTTGGAGCAGCCTTCAAACTATATACCAGTTTTTAAATCATGTTGATAGGCCAAGTTAAACCGGATTTATATATTTTGTACAGCATGCTTTTTCGCTAACGTTGCCTTCACGTTTGCTGTGCGTTTGGTGCAGGAAGAGACGGTAAAAACAGGCTTTTCTCACGAAAATGTCTGCAAACAGGAAGTGTTTGCAAGCAAAAAAACACATTCCTATTGATGTAAGAAGGCATTATTTTGTGCTGAAAATAATGACACCAAACAAGGCAAGGTAAATAATTTTTAAGGTGAAATATAATGCCAATTACAATCACAATTACACCCAAGACCCCAGAGGGTTAACTGGCAAAGAAAAGAGTTCCAGAGAAATGGTTGTGATAAAAAGGGTATCAAAAGAATGTTTAGAATTTAATGAGTTGATGTCAGAAAAGAGTTGACAATGGGTTTGAAATTACTTTAATGTACATCCTTGAGAACAAGGATGTACCTCCTCCAGGTGTAGCTGTAGACGACACTACCGATAAGGCCAATGAATTGGTGTATGCATTAGGTTTCGTTTTCACAAAGTAAACGAGTTGACGTGAGATTACTTCAGCTTCCAGTCTCTTCATTATACAAGATCTTTCTGAACGTGTGGGATGGGTTCAACCAGGCACAAGTGAGTTACAGGAACATTCTGTTTCTTGGTGAATCATCGAAGCCATGTCACCATGGCTACACTTTTCATAAACTTTTCATCGGAAAGAAGTTAATAGTGACCAGACACAATTTGAGGTTGATCAGGTTAAAACTGTAGGAAGAATAAAGTAAAAGTGATTGAAGTACAACATGTGCAAATCACCAAAAATAAGCATTAGATTGAAAATGACTGATTCTCTGCTGGTCATGGCACCAAGAAACCCTTTTTTGTAGGTCTATATGTGATACAAGCGTGCCAAATCTATACATAAGTACGGACATTTTCATCACCATTGAATTTTGTGAAGTTTCATACATTTTGAGCATGATAAAGTCTGCAAATAGTGGATTACTTTGGAGGCAAAATAAACGTTTCCTGTTCGGGCACTAATAATTCCTTTAGTTAAGATAGGGCCTTTGCACTGCCCTTGTTAATATCACCATAGTTGAGGTTGCAAGCAAAACTGAACTACTTTGTATATATTTTTGTAGGGGGTACTATCGAAACATTTTTGCAAGACATAATCCTGAGAAGAGAAGAAAAATCTCCTAGAGAAATGAGTTCCTTGCACCTCAGGTGCCAGGGTAAAAAAAAAATTGCAATTTTGAGTTTGCAAAATAAAAATTAGCACTCTGGCTATGAATAAACTTGATATTTGTTGCTTGTTATATGTTAAATAAGGAGGATATTTACAAATGTTTTTGTTTTTTGTATCTATTTTAATTCAAATAATACATTCACAGATATTTTTGACTGTGGAATTAGTTTGTGATACATTTTACATTTGCAAAATATTTTTGTGTATAAATCCTTTCTTTTTTTATGGTGGAAGATGTTACAGATTTACACATGAGTTGTCCATCTGTTCACACATATAACATGGACAAATCTGTTTCCATTTGGAAAGTTAGAAATCAGATTTACCTTCCCAGGGAAGTTACACAATGATACATGTGTGTTACACAATAGTGAATCTTGTGCAGGTAAAGGATCAGAGATTACACAAATACAGTTTGCTAAACAAGATAGCACCATACTCATTTCATGTTAGAGGCACACAAACACTTGCCTTTGAGGCATACTGTGTAAAGATGGGATGAGGTAAATCTGCTCTATGACACCAACAAGCCAGATGGTCCAGGACTAACAACAGCAGAGAGGACACATGGTCCTTAAGCTCTTAGTCTCAGATGTGCAAATAAACAGATGCTTTATGATGTGTAAATGCTACTATACAACATTTTAAAATGTGCCAAACTTATTATAATTTGTATAGCTTCCAGCATTAGGTAATAGTATTTTACTAGTAATATTTTCAAAATTTTCGAATAATGGGTGGTATTTGGCAGATAAAAGGCCATGCAATATATGGCAAAGACTAATCTTCCAAAAACTGTTGTGTAACAGGTTAAATGTACAATTAATTGTACTATTGGAACTCTACATTTGTATGTTGTATTAAAAACAAATAACAACCTACCTGTGCTGTGTTGGAGGTAGAGACAGACTGCCAGGTGTATCCTCTCTTGTATGTGTGTGAAGAACAGACTGAGACTGCAGTTCAAATTAGAGGATAGCCACTTGGGAGCACTAATCTACTGACCCACAGCAACCCACATCAGCTGATTTGCTGTCCTCGCACACACACACATACTCATACACACACACACACACACACACACACACACTGACACACACGTCTGTAAGCTATCTTTGTGAGGACACTTATCCACCTAATGTGTTTTATATTCATGGCCAATACAGATATTTGGGACTTTTTGGAAGAAATGATTAACCACTATTCTCTGTTTGTATATGACTCAGAATCATTTGGAAGACTGCATGTATTAAAGAGATCTGATTCATCACACTGAGTCTGAAGTTCTTCTGAGAATTAGCAACTCCCTACCTCAGCAAGGAGAATTTACTCAACACGCCCAACAATGCATACACTTTTTCTTCGTGTTCGGTCTTAATGCCGCATAATGCACCTCTGTTCCAAGAGACAATCACAGACAGCTTCAGGAGACATTTTGGTAATGATGCTACAGTATGATTGGCTGGCTAAATAGTGGACCAGTTAATGAATTTGATGAATTTCAGTGACGCTGACATTAGCACATGTAATCATTTGCTAATGTTACATGCAGCACAGATGATACAGGTATGTAACGTTACATATGGAATGTATCATCTCATTATTGTTATCTCTATAATCTAACGTTATCACTATTGTGACAACAGTACATTGTTCAGGCATTATCAGCGGTGTAACTGGGACACTGTACATGCTTCTAATAATGTAAATTGATCATTGGATGTGTGGTGTTTTGGGACCTTCAATGTAGAGCAGATGTATGCAACCTTTGGCAGACAGGGCTTAACCAGTGGCTCACTAGCAATAAGTCAGCAAAATAGTTTTCTGAGAAAACTTAAAGTTACCTCTCTCACAGCTATTGCCAGATGTGCAGCCTGTTTGGCCGTTTAATTATACAGAGGCTATATGTCATATATTTGTGTGTTCTGTTTTCTTTTTCTTTTGTGAAGAACTTTGTAACTTTGTGAAGAAAACTGCTTTACAAATCAAGTTAACTATTATTAGTATTATTAATAATATATAATTACAATGTCCTGTTTAAGGGAGAACATTTTTTTGTTGAACAGCCACATCGATTACACTAAATTACAGGTCGGCTGAATTTATATTTTGATGTGGTGTGTCATCATTAAACTTAAGCTTAAGTTTACATTGATATGGCATACTGATTAACTGATAAGATTTTAAAATGACACTTCTTATCAGAATGGGTGCCTACCCTTGGTGTAGAGACATGTGATGTTTTATCTGAAATACCTGCATTACCTTCGTGACGCTACTCCGCGAGCTCATCGGATCTTTTCCCCTGTATCTGTCGTGTGTTTGCGTCTGTCAGAGGCACAAATCCTTCAGTGTTGATTGGCTATTACTCTGTGACTTGTAACCAATCAAATAGTGTTGTGGGCGGCCCATTGCCTGAGACCGCATCTGTCCGCTGCTGCGTCTCAATTCAGGGTCTGCACCCTTCGGAGCGCGCATTTGAAAACCAATTACGTAACTACGCCGCGCGAAGGCGGTCCCACCTCAAAGGCTCCTCCAAATGCACCCCACAAATGCGCCCTTCCTTTACCTCTTTTTGTAGGCTGCACCGCGACTATCCTTCGTGGCCTCACATATCCCAAGATTCTTTGCGCCCGAACTATTAACAAAAACAGGTACAAATGACAGGCTGAGCAGGAGTCCCTGGCAGAGCCGCTGGGCTGGATGGGATGCCACAATAAAGACCCTGGTGTCAGTGGGACATCATCTGGGTCGGTACTCAGAGTGTTTGGGGGTCCAGCCTCCACAGTCCACCACATCATCCATCAACTGGGTTTGCAGTTCTGACTCGATCAATGGCTACCATGTCATTAAGATATACATACATATATATATATATATATACATATATATATATATATATATATTTTTTTTTTATTTATTTATTTTTTTTTTTAAGAAAGAGGCATAATAATAATACATCATTACAAAAACAAAACCATGATGCATTTAAAATTAAAGTAAAACCATACGACGGACAAACAAACGGAAGTGAAAGTAAAAGTTATTTCCTAGTTCAGACACTTCCTGCAGTCAAAGAGGCGCTATCTGTGTACAAGACATGAGCTCCGCTCAGTTGAACCCCGTTTTACTGGAGATTTCTAACGAGTTGTCCCCAGAACAGCTGGAACAAATGAAGTTCCTGTGTGAAGACATCGGGAAAAAAGAGCTGGAAAAGATCGACACCGGAACAAAACTGTTCCGGGTTTTGAAGGAGAGACGCAAGCTGGACCCCGACAACACAGAGTATCTGTGTAAGCTTCTAACAGATATCCATCGAGATGACCTCTCGGACAAACTGAAAGGCTTAATTAGGAAGTCTGGGTCAACAAGCGCCGAACCGCCGGACACGGAGAAAGGTATGGTGAAAGCTGTAAAGTCACTGTCACGACAACTACAATAGTGACACTGATACTGAAACTACTAATACTGATACCACTACTACCAATACTACATTACTAATATTAGACGTATTAATACTACCACTAATGCCACACTACTACTACCTCGACTACTACTGTTAGGCTACCGATTTAGAAGCTACTATTTTTGTTTTTGCTGCCGAGTCAAACTGTGACACTATGTGACTCTGTTAAAACAAATGTATTCAGTCCTGAAGTCAGTGTGATTCCTAAGGCTGCTCAGTTTTTCGAGCTGTTGAACTGTATTGTGTTACGCAGACTGGTGTGTGATCCGTCAGTCGAACACAGTGCAGTTCAGTAGCAGCACAAACTGAACATCAGAGCTTTCATGAAAGAGAATTCATTACACAGCGTGCTGTACTAAATTAGTTTTAGCTAATAAATAAACTTGACACTTAGTGTGATTGACCTCTTACATCTACCTCAGTATCATCAGCACCATGAAAACGGAATTGATGTACTTTTATCACAGTTTTACATAGCCATCTACCAACCCACTTTACACAAGTAAAACCTTATTAGGGTGCCTGCCCACAGTGCTGCAGGCATATATGGAGTTAAAATCGTGCCGAAACCTCGCAAACACACAAAACAGAGAGTCATTACAAAACATCATTCACAAACTAATGCATTTTGTTTCGCAAGTTAGAAATGTTCCTATCAAACAAATAAATCATGCTTCAGAATAGGGCTGGGCGATAAAACAATAACGATATCTATCGCGATAGACACATAATCAATATCCATAGAAAATACGTTTGATAATTTCACTGGCAGTATTTCGGACAGTGTTTCCCCTATATGCATTCTGCTGGATTTTCAGGGCCGCCACTGCAAAAAAAAGACATGTTTTTTGTCGGTTTAATATTGCGGGTGAACGGAAAAATTTAACTTGCACACAGTGAAAGCACTACACCCAAAGTTTTCTTTGAATAGATTATTATTGTCATTACTGCTATTTGTATCAATTTTACACGTCACTGTTTAAGTTGAGTGACTGAAATCCTCATCATCCTATTAAAAGGCTGCAGTAGGCGACTCATCGAACCGGGGTGAAGTTAGTTTTAGGTTCGGTGGATATTCCCTCGGGTCAGCTTTACGCCCAGGTTCACACAGTGTTAGCAGCAGGAGGACAGTTAGATCACCTCCCAGAGCCTCACGCTGAATCGCTGGAGACTGATGGACTATCATTAAATTACTTAGCATAAATATATTAATACAAAATGATTGCATTTTTTTACATAGCTTCCATGTCATGTGACCCAGTGACCAGCAGGAGATTGTATTATTAAACTGGATGAATGAGACACAGCTCTTTTTAATGTACTTTACTTTACTAATGTACTTCATTAGTAAAGTAAAGTTCTCTAATGCTATACGGGTAACATATTTTCAAGCAGCTTCTACACTATTTTGTCTCATGTCTTAGAGTCTGATTTTGAAATCTTGAAAATGTTTTTTTTTCTTCAAATATCTCCCCAGTAGTCGCCATTTAAAGGGTTATTTAAAAAAAAAATGTCTTATTTCAAATAGGTTGAAAAAAAAATCAATAATTATCAATATCAACTGATATGAAACATTTATATCGTGATACATTTTTCAGCCATTTCACCCAGCCCTACTTCAGAAACAAATACAGCATGATTTCTTTAATTAAAAAAAAAAGTCCTTAAGTACACCTAAACTCTTTCAGTACAAAAAAATCCTTGAAGTACAAACTAAAATCTTTCAAGTACCAAAGAAAAATCCTTAAAGTACAAAAATTACAGAAAACTGTCACGTGACTTTTTGCACACTCTTACCACTGTCACGTGACTTTTGGCACTAATTTTCCACCTTGCTGATTCACACACAAATGCCTTCAGATTAACACACAAATGCCAGTAAACCTTCTAACACATGTCCTGTAATTCACACTCCACAACAGCAGGTGCCACTGCTTAGCCAGGATAAATTTTTTAATTTGTTATTTTATTCAAGGCTGCCAACAGGAGCTACCATGGACATATATACATAGATGCCTCATTAAGCGCTGGACTGTACGTCTCCGTCATATTGGAGGAGACAGCTCTGCCCCGTGAACTAATACAAGTCAATGGATTGAACTTTATAAAGCTCCCTCTACAAAGTACTATAAGTTAATGCCTCTCATTTACACATTCACACACGTGCAGATATTTTCAGGAAACAGATAGGAAACAGAAACAACATATGTAATGTTCTCTTATGATTATAAACATTTACTACTACCAATAAAACGTTGGGGGGGGGGGAATCGTCCTGGCGGCCTTAAATTGACTCAACAGCGGCAGCTGCTCTTATGGAGTGCGAATTACAAGACATTTATTAGAAAGTTTACTGGCATTTGTGTGTGGAACTAAAGGCTTTTGTGTGTGAATCTGCAAGGCGGAAAATTAGAGCCAAAAGTCATGTGACAATTTTTTGTACTTCTAGAATTGTTTTTTGCATAGGCATAATATACGTAGATGCCTCATGGTGTGCTGGAACATAATACCGCATCGCCGCCATCTTGGTTGGGTCTCCTTACTCTACGTTAGCACCATAGTCAATCGGAATCAACGGAGAGCAAGCAACTATGCCCGTATTTTTTGCAGTTTATGGAATATACAATAACCGGCACAGTACTGTTACCAGATCCCAGGGGATTACCTTTCACAAGTAAGATTGTTTATTTATTCATTTTTTAAAATAATTTTTGTGACAGCACCCTGTATCATAACTAAATCTCTGCCACTTGTAACCGTGTGAAATCCAGTAAAAATTTGGGAGGGTATGATTATTGTAGTCTGGGATACACCTCCCTCAGCAGAAATAAATGCAGCATTGGCGCATTGGGGACCCATCCAAGATGGCGACCACGCTAATACGTCACCTCCAATAGGCACCGTCAGTCTATAAGGCATCTACATATATTATGTCTATGGTTTTTTGTACTAGAAGGTTGTTCTGTTTTTGTACTTGAATGATATTTTTGTACTTGAAGGAATTTTTTTTTGCACTTGAAAGAGTTTAGTTTGTACTTGAAAGACACTTTTTTGTAATTGAACAATTATGTTTCTTAGTCAACGAACATGTTGTATTTGTTTCTGAAGCATGATGTATTTGTGAGGTTTTGGTATGATTTTCTTGAAGGGGGCTCCAGCACTGTAGTTTTGCACTTAAAGTTGAAGGACTTGCTAAAGGCAGCAGAAGTTAAGATATCCTGACAATTTGGTGACAAGCTCCAAAAACACATCCTACATTACCCACAATACAGTTCTATAGTCGAGATGCACACTATGGATTTTTTTCAGTCGGTAACTGATATTTACGGTACTTGCTTCTTATGGCTGACACCAATAAGGTATCAGGTATAAGGTAAGGTACTGAAAAATGTAAGTGCCGAACCTGTAGTTCATTCACATCTGAGAGTAATGAGGCTTGTAGTGAGTAAAAATGTATGATTTAATATTCAATAACCACCATGTTGTTTTAACACTTTAGCTCAGGGAAGTCCACAGTACATGAGCAAATATGCAGCCCTCACATTTCATAATCCACCATTTCTTCTTCTGAGTTTGTAGTTTCACATTTCACTGACAGATGTGATCTCTATATATATATATATACATCCTAGGGCTAGGCAATATGACCTAAAACTTAAACATCTGATGTTTTCACACCAAACTCAGTTGACGATTTTAAGCGATTTTTTTCCCTCTCAAGAACAAACTTACAGAGAAATTATTAAAAGGATTGCATTTATTTTAATGCTTTTATACAAATTTACCCTACCATTGTAAACAGTGCAGCTTCGGACTAAAAAAAAAACCTATCCTTTTGAAAAGAATATGTCCCCTTTTGATAAAATGCTTTTGTAAACATAAATTAATAAACAAACAAACAAACATGTCAGATTGCTTGCTGTTTTAAAAACAGATCCATTTTCATATTGCAATTGATAAAGTGTTGACATAACTTGCATTAAATACTTTATTTTGCAAAAGATGCCTTTTGTTTACAAAAACTATTTTATATCCCTGAAGACATGGAAACTAAATTAAACATCTGCTTTGCATTGCATAGTAAACATCACATGTCAGTTGATGTAAAGGACATGAGGTGTGTGCTTGCTGTCTTTTTAACACATTTTTGGCCCGAAAGACGAGCCTGTCTGCTTTCTCTGGCTCGAGGCCCCGTTGCGGCTTCGTAACACAAACCTGGGGTTGAACATTTTCAGCATATGGATGAACCTCCAACTTTTCCACTGTAAATACAGGTAGCATATGTTTAGCAATATGAACCTTTACTTCATCCGTAAAAACTGTCTAGCAGGATGCTTTCTTGTCATACACGACACTATGATTATATGATTCTGCTGATGTTGGCTGCTGCGGTCCTCTACATCTCGTAGTGAACAACAAGTGTTCCACTGTAATGCATGTGTCTGTTTGAGATGCTAAAATAAATGTGTCGGTCCACTGCCTTGAGTTCCAGCAGCCTTTAAACAACAGGGTCATGGTTTGTTCGAGGTCCAACCCTACAGAACCGAACTACTGAAGAGACAGCACCTTTTTAGGAACGAACTCTTGGCTTGCTGCATGTTGTTCTGTTTGTTTCTCTGTGGAAAGTAAATGCGGGGGGAGGACTAACCCAACTATGAACATTGTCATGACATTAGTTATATATTTGCATTTTAATCCAATTAGTGAGTACAGTACAATATATTGTAGGGATGCTATTGTTATTATTGTTATTGTTGTTTTTGTTGTTGTTTCTCATAATTATAAAAATGTTTCTTTTCTAACCCTCAATGCCTCCTCCTCCTCTACCTTCAGCCAAACTAAAAATTGCCACAGAGGTGATTTCTGAGAATCTGGGAAGGCAATGGCGTAAACTGGGCCGCAAACTGGGTTTGACTGATGTCAAACTGGAGTCCATCTCCAAGAGGCATCCCACAGACCTGGAGGAGACAGCTGTGGAGCTGCTAAAAGAGTGGAGGAGTAACCGAGGTGCTGAGGCCAGAGCAGAGGATCTGATAAAAGCCCTGAGAGCCTGCCAGCTCAACCTGACTGCTGATAAAGTGGAGAACAGACTTGCAACCCCCGAAAATTGATTTTACGGATCACAAAAGAGTGGATTTTTTGGAAAGAAATTAAATATCTGATTAAATAAGGATATTGCTCAGTTTTCATGTTTATATCTGAAAAAACTGAAAAATGAACTCAGTAAGATTCTGATTTATTGATATATGGAGACTTATGGAGGTGGTGGTGGACTGTATTAAATGGAAAAGGCTGATTTTCAGTTTCTTCTAATGTGAAGGAAGTTATATTTGTGTTTTCTTTGGAACAAGATAATACAGGGACCTGCTGAATGTCTTGTGACTTATAATATCATGCAGTCACTAGATATATGTAAATAAATAGGCAGTTAGAAGGAAATAGACATTCTGCGAAACCCACTTTTTCTTCATCTAGCAAGATCGATACCACTTTCAAATCTGTTTATTAAATATAAGGCCACACCAACAATGAACTGCTGTTTCTGCACATTGGTTTGTGTATGTATTGAACAAACAAGTTGCAACCTGTTGATTATTGATTAGCAGACCGTTGGATCAACCAGATTAGATGTTTACCCCATTTGCAGTCTTTGTGCTTTGCTAAGTCAAGATGATATGATATATGTAAGAATACTGCATTGTCTAAAACCAGCTATACCTTGTTATATATTTTCTTTAGGTATGTACTTACAAGTTTTCTTGAGAAAAACATGTCTCATTGCACTTCTGGGATAGAGTCAGAGAGTGAGGACAGCAGTTGACAAAGGAAGACTAAACATAATGTGAACATCACTAAAACGTAACCTCTTCAATGAACAATTGTGCCTGGATCACATCAGATAGACTGTGAAGATATTATGGTGTTCTCACCTCTAACAAACAAGTTTGACCTGAGATTAAGAGTTTTTATTCGCCCCAAACAGCCAGATTTTACTGTACATTAGACATAAACCAGCAGGCAACGTGCGCTGAGGGTGTGTCTGTGTTTAAATTTAGGTTGACTTGTCACTACATTCAGGACTCAACAGCAGCTCATCAGCGACTATGCCACCCCACACTACCTGGCCCTCCTCAAACACTCAACTTGTTTTGATAGAGAGTAGAAATTACATATGGTGGTATATACAAACCGGACTCCAAAATGAATAAAAGCATATTTTCCAAAATGTCATATTAATGTATCCAGAATCTACGAAGTGTGTATATTATTTGCAATGTAATGAAATTGTCAGGCGGCAATCAGCTTTTAATGCTTTGAAAGGTTCAAATTTATTTTTACAGGACAAACCAAACTGCTATTCACTCAAAATCTTCATCTTATTCCCTTGCTCTGAAGTCATCAGGGTCAAGTGCAGTTTCTGTGGAGGAAATACATGTCATTAGTGTAGCCTTTTTGAAGGGACAGTGTAAAAGTGGGATTGATAGCTAGCTGTATGAATATTCCAATATTAAATGTAACTTTAAAGGACAGGTTCTCATTTTACTCTTAAGTCTGTTTTTAGACAACACTCTTATGCCTATACATTCATCAGTCGTAACAGTAAAAAGGCTAACAGGTAAAGTGAATAACCATAATCATCCTTTTACAATGAAATGTATCCAGTGACACCAAAAGTCCTGTTACTAAATGGATACAGGAAATGCTGACTACTATTAACCCAAGGTCCAAGGTCCCCCAATTGGGGGAATGTGGAAGAAGTCACGTAGTTGAGGTAAGGGAACAGGAAACAAACAGCAGTCTATGGTGCTCTGTTGACCCATCAACTGCACTTGACTGCACTCCTGATGCAGACTTTGATTTTTGATTTACCCCCCATCACTTTTATTGGAAAGCACTTTCGGAAAGGATCTCATCAGGGCCAATATGGACAGCAGGAATGACTACATCAAGTAAAAACTTTTAAATGTTCATATGGACACCTAAGTATTGTTTTAAGACAGACATGATTAATCATTAAAGTGTAAAGGCCCACTTTTCCAGACACTGAAAAAGTGATTCTACAGATTACTTACAGCAATTGTACAGCCTGTTAAGCCTATCAATGTCATTCCTGCTCATCTGGGTTGCCTGGCCAAATGATACATTGCTGTCAGGAATGGGCACCATAGTGGGACGGTTGTTCTTGGAGAAGGCGTACCTGCAGAATAACAGACCGAACAATACAAAGTTGTGTGAGCTTGAATCATGTGCATCTGGACTTATCAATAAGGCCAGGTACCCACCACTGACACTGACCACACACCCCATCCACCCTCTGCAAGTTAGTATCAATGTAGTGTTGTCACACCTGACTCATCTACATTAATGTACATCTATTGAACTGTATCATGCATGTTACAGATATTCTTTAAATCAATACTACAGCACTGCACTGCAGTACTGCAGAAGCATTGGTCAACTGAGTTGACTTTCTTTGCCAGATGTTTATGTACTGTGATTTGGACTGCTTACTGGAGGGAAATACACTAAACTCCATGAAGACAACATGAGAAGTGAAAAGAGATAGAAGCAGAGTCTCATTTGAGCTCTGAATTTGGTTAGAGTTGGTCTGAATTTAAACTCAAAGACACACACCCTTGATGAGTGCAGTTGCTGGCTAACAATGTTGCAAATGCTTACAGCTAGTGTCCAGTGACATAAACTGACTGTTTGGGGAGGATAAACACCTAAATGTTACATGAAAAAGCACAAAAGATCCTGCAGTTAAACTCACTTCACTGGTGGTGAACACACCATTAAAGAACCATCACTTCCGATGAAAATCTAGCTGACATGATCCAGGCACAAATATTAACAAAAAGGTAATAGGTAATATGTTAAAGTTTTATTTCCCTAAATCTTGTCTTTTGGGCTGACTTCCTTTCCCAGGAGTGTTAGGCGACCAAACAAAATGCACCTTACTGTAGTGTTTTTTAGACATATTAATGCATTCCTATTTTTTTTTTATCTTGAAGTACCACTTATATTGTACATACTGTTATAATAATATTTTAATGTTATTTTTCTTTTTCTTTTTTGTTTGGTGTTTTCTTTATGTTTCACCGCTTGCAATACTTTTGCCTTTCTTTATATTTTCTACTATGGTATTCTTATGCACCAAAATACCAGGGTATATAAAAACCTACTCAGCAATAAAAACTGATGCTGACTCTGAAAAACCTGAAACTCTTCACAGACATAAATAGCAAGTACTTAAATGCAGTTATAAAAGTGATATAATGAAAATGTATTAAATTAAGTAAATGAAAAAAAGATGTGGTATCCATACCTCTCATACTGCATGACAGAGTTGTAGTCATAAGGAGTTCCCTGGTTCAGAGTGTTAATCTTATCGAAGTTGTATGCCATGCCTGCAGAGATGACAGAAGACACATAAAATAGAAATTTATTGTGAGAGGATTTGCATTTCAATTCAATGCAACACTTACTGAACATGAGTTCAGTGGGTGACAGAAAGGAACCAGCAGTTCATCAGGACGCCAAATCACAATCAAAAACACAATTTGATGCAGTTTGCTGGTACAGGTCATTTGCATTTAACAAGGGTTAAAGCTGCAAGCAGCAATGATGGTTGTTGACCAGTAGGGGATTTGACCCAGCAACCTTTGTATCCCCCAGAGAAGGTGACTTACTGAATGCACAAAAACTGGGGCAGTTTTTGCCTGTTTCTCTTAAAGTTCGGAATGGGAAATGTGCAGAAATTTGGTTTCACTGTAATAATCCAAGACTACTTTATTTAGTTAAAGGTCCCATATTAAACTGTTTTTCATCAATTTCACACAGCTGTCAGAGTCCAAATACTCTTTATTCGATATGCATTGCCCCAAACCCATCCCTGGTCCTGAATTTCAGCTGTCTAAAAGTCGCTCCACAGAGCTCTATTCAGAGCAGTCTGTTTCTGTGCCTGCACCTTTAAATGCTAATGAGCTCCCTCTGTCAACGCCTACTTGGAGAGCCCTTCCTGCTACATCATTCTCAGGGAGTGGATGCCCCTTGCGTTAGCAGTTAGCATGCGCTTATATTTACGGTGGATGTACATATGTATCGCTATGGCTCACAGAGTTTTTTTCGTTCAACCAAACCAGTTTGACCCAGAATCGAACCCAGAAGGAGAGGCTCCTGAAGAAATACATGCTGACCCTTTTTACTGAAGCAGTCCCATGTGAAGTGGTTAGCACATACACACAAGCTAACATGAACCGCAGCCGGCATCTTGTCTTAAAATATGAAACACAACCACTGTCTCTTCTGTTGTTCTGTAGCTGGGACAGAATACAGGCACTGATGTTGATTTTTCCAACCAAAAACAGAGCTACTTACATGTCAAGCTTTCAGCAACACCATTGCAGTACACTGCTATCTCACTGCTGTACACACCAAACTTCACCTCGGGGATGAACGCTCTCAGATATCTCCTATCACCGCGCAGAGGAGGGCGGCCTAAGATAATGACTCCTTTCGTTACGAAAGGAGCTGAATCTGAACAGCCTGTAGGAGCACTGTGTTACCAGTGGGTGGGCTGCAGAGACCTCGCAGGAATCACTTGTTTTCCTCATTCTGGGAGTTGGCAAGCTCGGGGAGGACCAGCTTATATATGTAGAGACCAGAAAACCTGGTCAAGCCAGTCTGTGTCTTTTTAATATATATTTTTAGCGAAGAACATGACAGCCAACGTATGTTTTGGAACTATTAGGGCCTACATGAACCATGTGACTGCCCCAGTGGCGACATTAGAGAGTAAGCCAACACATTTTTGCCTATAACTCCCACATTGTATGTTGCACATTCAAAAACCTTGTAGCCCCAGATTCCCTGAATGGAGCTGAATCACTCTGCAGTGGCCACGCGCACTTCCGCCTGTAAAGTTTTTTCACTAAATCGCAAAAACTGGAAAACTACTTCGAACTCCCCCTTGAGATTTTATCCGATCTGCATGAAACTTGGCACGTACACTTTTCAGCTGGACCTGACCTTACGTTATCAAAAGAATTTTGCTTGGTCAAAAAATGTGCAAATTATTAATGAACAATACATACATATACATATGCTGCCGATTGGTCAGATCTGTTCTCTACCACGCTGCGTTGCTATGACGATCAGTACTATTAAGCCAGGAGTGGTGAGGCTAGGTGTGCTGAGATGCCATTACTGGTCACTCATGGCATGACATCAAAACAAAGTTATTCATCTGGTTCAGGAACAAGAAGAAAAAAGCTCACAGGACAAAGGTAAGTTTTGTTTCATGATGTGGGTGGAGGGGGAGCTTTACTGACAAATTGTTGGCTATGTTAAGCGTTTGCTTTAGGAAAGGGCTAAGATAAAATGTATATGTCACACGTGAATGCCATAACACTGGTTGACTGCAGTAACATCTGTTTTGGTGAATTACAGCAGTTCCAGCACATTGGCATTACATTTGGGAGGGAGGGTGTGTTGTTAGGCAGATGTTTGTCATGTCTGCTGTATCCTCATCCAGTGGAGCTGCTGAGAGATGTTTTATGTTTGCATTCAAATGTATCTGTTAATCTGTGTGTACATTTGTTTTATATGTATACATAGATGCATATTTTGTCTGCGCGTGTGTGTATTTATTTCATATTTGTATATGTCAGTGCTGCTGTGTGACATGGAGCTACAGTTTTCCTAAGGGAATCTCCCAAAGGGATTTATAAAGTCGTCTAAGTCTTTTTCAGTCATAGACCTCCTCTGCTGCTCAGTATTTGCCATGTAACATTACTTAAGGATTATTTTAGTGTGTCCTCAGTGCAAAGGTCTCTAATGTGGAGTGTGCTAAACAACGCTAATATATATTAGGCCTATTGTGGATTATTATGAACTATTGTGGCAGTGGATTATTGCTCTGAGTGGATTATTATTAACTCTACTGAGTTAGTTGCAGTCTTTCTTTATATGTATTAGAATATTTACTGTGACAATATCATTTTAACACATTTGCCTACATTCCTACAGTTTGGTTATGTTTTTGATGTATTACTTTGTTTAATTCAAAAGAATCATAATAACACAAAGTCAGTTTAAAGTAAACTATACTATATGTGACTGTTAGTTCTGCCCAAGACCAAATCATTAGCTAGGCACAAGTAGTCCACTTTGTAAAACCCTGTGAAATATACACAAAAATATTCCTTCAGTTTCACAAAGTGCTCATCTGTCATTTATTTTTGTTTCATAACTCTAATAAGTACAATGGGTTGAAAACTGCCTAAAAGTGACAATTTTGAAATTGGTTGCCTGCTTTAAAGGGACACTGTTCTGTATATTGCAATGTTTAATATAAAAACAGATTATGAATATTTGCATTAGGGTAACATAACTCAATTATATAGGATGAATGTTTGCTTAGGATCTATTTTGTTTGGTAACCTTAGGAGTTTTGTCTTTGCTGGAGCAATTCTGAAATATTTTGGAGCCATGGACCAGGAGGCAGCACGGCCACCTTCATCACCACTGGACCAGGATGTTTAAGTTTGAAAATTTTTAACAATTCAAAATAAACATTTTTGAGGAACACTGCATCAGTTTCATTTATTGACCTATAAAGGATCCCCATTGTTTACCTTGCATTATCATTTTCTATCAGTTCAACTTGCTTGGGTGGGTCAACTTAAGATGATTGATTTTAATTTGAGAGTGGTTTTTTAACGACTCTAGCCCGTTTTCCTTTTATAATTTAATAGATTGTTGCATCTTTGTGGATCACCAAAGGGTTAGGAATCTATCCATATTAGTTTGACAAAATAAGGGGCCACAACTAGAAAGAAACGGCCCCGGTGATATCAGCAATTAACTGTAGTTTGTCTGTCTTGCTAACATTAGCTGGGCTGGGCAGTGCATCTACTCTCTGTGTCCTGTGACTTTGTCCCTGACAGACGTGCGGGTGAAATAAAACTATTTGTAACGTTTGATAAGAGCCAACAGGCAGCTGCGTTAACAAACTGTATGCTTTTGCTGCACACACACACACTTCTCTACATTAGATAGAAATCTAATGTAGTCACTTCTTCGTGACAATGTCACTGCCTCTCAGAATACCACACCTGTGGACCGGTGTTTGATATTTTTCACTTAATTTCTGGTTAATGTAACTGCAAGAAACTTATTCTTTTTCTCTGTTCATTCACAGGCTATGTGTGCCTCTACAGTAATCCATATAAGAAGTCATGGAACAGAATGGTCTAACCATCAATGATGTTTTCCCAGTACACCCTGATGTGGTTGTCCCTGTCAGAGCGGGTCTGTTCATGGTTGAAGCCCAGGGCATGGAGCAGCTCATGCTGGACGGTGCTGTGGTACAGACATCCCTGACGGGCCAGAGACACAGTCTGACCACCACCCTGACGACCCACATATGAATAGCAGCTGTTGACACATGAACAAGTTTGTCAGAAATAATACAAAAATATCACCATCATTTATAAAGGGAACTGTTGTATTTGGTCCTTGTAGAACAGCAGTGTAATAAGTGTCAGATATTTTCTATTCAAACATTATTCTGTATTTCCTCACTATGATATTGATCACTGACCACCTCCAGGGGCTGCTTCAAATGTTGTTGTTAAGTCCTGGGGGAAAGAGTCAACTACTAACTAACATTCTATGGTTAATGAAATTTCACAATGTTACAATTTCTTGACAGGCCCGATACAAAGGTTTTACCTGTATATGACTGAGACACAAGACTGATTGAAGGTTGAAAATATTGGAGTCTACTGCTAACACTATGCTGCTGAGTTGTGAAACTACAGCCCAAGTCTTACCCGCTCCTGGACTCGATGCTCAGCCACTCATAATCACCGTTCTGGTAGGGTCTGAAACGGATGCAGGAAACGGCAGAGAAAGACTCCAGTCCACGAGTGATGATGGAAATCTCACGAGAGGCTGGCATGACAAATATGGCATGTTGAGAATAGCTGTAGCTGTAATTGAACACTGTCTTACTCTTACCGTACTCATTAGTTTAGTAAGTCAGCTGTGTCCACAGTGAGCTTCTAGTAGGAACAATTAATCTAATTATCATTATATTATTATTATTATTATCATTATTACTGCAGCAGCAGTTATTATTTAATCATTAGACAAAGTGTAGAATATCAGCAGCGTAAACTCACTGCTTTAATTGTTTACCACATCAACTTCATTGATTTTTGTTAATATAAGCTTATTCTGAATCTAATGGCAGCAGCAAGCATCAGAGTCCAAAGAGTTAACAAAAAAGGAAAGTTCCTCATAGTAGCTTACAAATAGTCTCATGAAAGATTTAAACATTTATGTAGCAGTCTTCTGTGAGTAAAATGCACCAGTCCCTATAAAACTAAATCTAAGTAATACAATCAATGCTTACAGTAGTGGTTGGCAATGAAGTAGGGAATGTAGACTTTCCCGTCACTCCACTTTTGCCACAGGCAACCTCTGGAGGTGCAGGGGTCAGCGTTTCTGTCGGCCTCCGACTTGATAGCAATGTCTCCTCCGATCAGGGTGGGTTCATCAAAGTCAGGGGCTACAAGACAAACACAGGTGTGTATTGTTGTTGCATTCGGGTTGGAGAGCATTTTGACACCTCCATATGACTTGTCCATTGAGGTGTTACTTGCCAATAGTGACTAATTATTTTTGGCTCAGAGGGTTCTAAAATCTGTCCTTTACTATCACAGTATAACAGCCAGCACATCAGAAAACCTGGACAATAAACTTGACGGGACTGGTTACACCGCAGCAACATGCAACAAGGCCAGCTCCATCCTGGGATGCCCTCTTGACCCATTGAAGGTGGTGGGAGAGAGCAGGATGATGGATAAGTCCCACCCCCTGCAGGTCACTCTCACAGCATTTGGCAGCTCCTTTAGTGCAACACTGATACACCCCAAATGTGTGAAGCAGAGCTATCGTTGGTCCTTCCTTCCTGCTGCTGTCAGACTTTACAACTAGCACTGCTCCCAATAGACCTCACATGTGCACTCTGTCATAAAAACCCTAACCCCTAACCCTAACCCATTTCTCAGTTTTTTGCACTAACTGGACAATTTTCATACCCATATATGTTTGTTTATTAACAGCAACACACTGCCACACTGCTAACAATTGCACTGTTCACCATGTAAAATATTATAAATATAAAATGTATATAAGTCTATTTTGTATTTCTTACCTTTTTGTTATATTGTATGTTTTTTTTAAATATTATTATTCTTTATTGCAATACTCTTGTTCTTTGGCTGCTGTGATGAAGAAAGTTTTGCAGGACAAATGAATGAATTCTGATTCTGATTCTGATCATTGGACAATAAAGCTCTACAGAGGCAATGGTAGAACCACTGCTGTGGTTTGCCCAATATAACTTATGCTGCAAGATTACTTGTTTCAAATGGTTAACCAAAACTGTTGACCCCAGGAACATTTTGGTCCTACCTTAAAGTGTGTTGTTTTGAGATCCACGCTTGCAAAACACATTTTGTGACATAATTTTTTTTATTAATTTATTCTCCAGTATGGCCACTACAGCATGGCTAAGGCCTGAATAAGGACTAAAACAGAATAGGTCAGGTAAGGAAAAGCTCTACTCACTTAGACCTCTGTTGGCTCTTTCCAGCAGCTCACCAACAGAAAGCTCCCTGGATGTGTCCTCCTCAGTGGTAGAAACCTCTGTGGAACATATTGCATATGATACTGAATGTATGTTCTGTGAAAGTACACAACATTATTTTTGAAAATATGAGCTTGACATAAGAATCACTGTAAGTGCAGGAAATTCAACTTTGTTGCTAATATACAATTATTCATCAAATATGTCATAGCACAAAAATTAAAATATTTTCTTTAACTGCTCAGTTTACATTTAAACTTGAAGAAAGAGGGAAGTTCTTTTTTTCTTACCTTCCTGTACTTGCCCGCAGTGACATGATAAAGGTAAAGGAGAGCAAAATGTTATGAAAAGTCAGTTACTGAGACAGAATATTGAACAACTTACTGAAATGTCCAGCTTTATAGGAATCTTAACACAAGTCTTGAACAAAAAGTTTTAATTTCATTTCATTTGCATCCCTTTAATGGAGAGCTGTCACTAACCAACAACCTCCAGCCATCCAACAGGTCCACATGGCTGCTATGTAGCCCTTCCACCATCAGTATGGTGATATGGTGGTAACTTTGCTAGCTTAGGAGATTTCAGAAGTTCCCCTCCACAGCTCAATACAGAGGAGAGATTTCTGGAGGAACTAAAATAACTCAAAAATGGTTCCAGTAGGATCTTTTTAAAAATTCAATAATGAGACTACAGGAAGCAGAAAAGAAAGCAGTTTGATAGTTGATATTCTTTCAGCTCTTCATAGTCCTGCAGCTGCTCATTCATTCAAATTAGAGTCCGCAATGCATTTAAGCATACACTGTCAACGAATCTTAAAATATTCCACATCATTCATACATTAATGGTAATTCAATGTCTAACTATGCAATAGGTCTTACTCTCTTTGATCTTAACTGGCTACATCTGGCAGCACTTCTTGAGCTTCCGCAGTAGAGGCAGGAGGCCTGTGATTGGCTTAAGTGACATTATGAAAAGTGACAACATAAAAAGATATGTCATTAGGAAAAAATGTCAGTGAAACATTCTTTCTGTTAATCTCTTATTTTCCTCCTCGATGATTTAGTCCAATATAATGTTTATGGAGTTTCTCAGGTGTCTCTATGTCCATATTACCCTTTATAAATTTTAATTTATTATTTGGCCTGTGTTAGCACACTACATGCAGGCCTTCATGTCATGTCAGTGAGATGATTTCTGGAATTTTCTACCTTGGCCCAGGAAGAGGACACCAGCAGCAGAGTCACAAGAGACCAAGAGAAAACCACCATGGTTGAAACAGACCTGTAATAACCAGAGAGAAATAGGGTAAAAAGATGAGGACAGGGAGGATACTCCGCATGTCTAAATATCAATGTAACATGCCAGGCTTTCAGCTAAATCAATGACACTGTGTATAAGAACACTGAAAGATGTGGTGGTAAAATACGACAGGGATCATACCTTAACTCCTGCAGAAAGAGCAAGTGTCTTGTTGTTACCCAGTGAGAGTTTTTATACTGTCCATGTACTCCAAGAGCTAATCAACAACATGCTATATCAAAATGTGCAAACAGAACAGCACACCTTTATCACTGTAAGTGGAAACTTCTGATCTGTTGCGACATTTGTGAAACATTACATCTGTTACATTACATTACAGGTGTGTGAAAGTTTGTCAGTGGATGTGTGCACTGGAGTACAGAACTGCATTTCGCTTTGCAGCAATAAAAAGGTTTCTAATAGCGCTAGTGTCTTCCAACATTCATGTTGGCTGATCAGGTCTAACTTACAGTTATTTTTCCAGTTCCTCATGAGGGTATTGTTGGGGGTCAGAGGTATGTGTGGATCAACTTTATCTACACTAGAATGGTAAAAACATTTATTTATATTTACACATCTCAGCTATTATTTATCTTTTTATTTATCTTTATCTATTTGTTCGAAGCCCAAAGAAAACAATTTGAAAATCTAGATTATATGTATGTATGTATTGTATGTATGTATGTATGTATGTATGTATGTATGTACGTACGTAAACATATATACATATATGTATATATACATATATACACATATATACATACATACATACATACATACATACATACATACATACATACATACGTGTGTGTGTGTGTGTGTGTGTGTGTGTGTGTGTGTGTGTGGCCTCACTTGGTCAGAGAGACAAACAAAAAAAAGAGAAAAAAAAACACTCCTCTGCTCTTATCAGTGTGGGACATTCAACAGACTGTTGTCAATACCGAAGGCATGAAACAACCACTATGAAAGAGTTGGATTAAAGTATGAGGACTAAACAAAGAAAGGATGAACCACCTTTTCTGTGGTGTTGTGTAAAATGTAACATATAATATACTGTAATATAAGCACATATTTAAACAATTTGGAAGGGAAGTATTGGCTTTCTTTCCAACTGTAAGATGAGTCTCAGTCAGGACATGGTTTACCTAACTTAGCACAGATAGTGCAAACAGGGGTAAACATCAAGCCTGACTCTCTGTAAAGTGAGCAAGGATAGGTCAAAACCTATAGGTCGCTGACCATGTCTGACCACCACATAGTCAGGGTATGATAATGTGGCCCATTCTGAATTAAAAATGTAATGTATCTATTTACAATTTCATCCTTACAAATTCTTTCAGAGCATTTCCATTTCAGTTATAGTATTTTTAATTCTACTTCAGATTAACTTTTCACATTTCAAATTGTTTTCTACTATTTTTACGTCAATTTATGACTTGATTATTCATAGTTGTGCAGTAAAATAAGAATCTTTTTAATCATATTTATTTTACTTTTTACTTTTTCTGTTATGACTTTTAATGATGATAAGCCATTTCTGACTTAATTTATGAACACACCCATATCTATAGTTAAACAATCAGCAGGCTTATGCTTACTTTTAATCATTAATCCATGTTTGTACAAGTGCCATGCTCCTGTTTTGAGAACTGAAGCCATGCATTTGAAACAAATACAGATATTTATTACATACTTTATCTACAACTACACTTATCTTACGCTACAACTTGCAGATGTTTTTCATTTACTCTTTGACTCTTGAAGTCAAAATCATTTGGAAATTGTACATGTCCAAGTTCTCCATATGACTGTGGAGTTCTCTCTCACTGTGTCCACCGGAGGGGAGTGGTGATTATTGAATGTGTCCAAAGTGAGCTGGTCAGTTCATAGACATAAATAGACTGTGCACAAGTCTTCTTTACTGTGGTCGAACATGTTTTTATCAATATTGATCAAATGACTGTGGTTAAAAATGTACACCACTAAAGATTTTTTCAAGACAAACAATTAAAAAAGACAAAAAAAAAATCAATATCAATGACCCAGTCATTAACTACAACTCTCATTACATCTCTCATACAGCACCAGTAATAATGCTGATATCAATACAAACTGATGTTTAGTTTCTGATTTTAGTATTAATGTGGATAAACCTGATTATCTAACATATCATGGACAGGAAATCACTCCTGATTTGTAACTCAGGTTACAATGATTCTGCTGTTCTCTCTCCTGTTATACACCTGGCGTAGGAAAAAAAATCTTGCTCCTGCAATCTTAATTGACAGTTGATATTTTGTCAAAAAGATGTTTGTAAGATGTTGCCATCTGGCAAAAGAAGTGTCTGCTGCCTTTCCACCAGACTATGGAGCAGCTTCATTCCTCAGGCGGTGGGACACTTGAACTCATCCTCAACACGCTAAATAGATGTAGAAGGACTCAAGAAATAAATCTTCAGATAAATACCTTTTAAATCTACCATGTACCTTTTTGAACTTTGTAAATGAGATGTGAAACATGTTTTTCTGTCTGTCCATTATTAGAGAGCTGCTTTTCTGCAGTCCCATCTGAAAATTCCTCTTCTTATAATATCATGTCAAGCAGCTGAAAGAATACAAGGAAATTGTAATATCATTTCTGTTCTTTCACACACTTTTTAAATCTGTCAAGCCATCATTTTTATGAAATCATTTCTCCTCTGTTACGTAGCCTGCTCCTAAGTATGATGCTGTAGTGCCTCTGACTATACATATCAATCCAGTAAATATACAGAACTGTTCATTTGAAAAGGTTCTACTCGCTCTCAGGCAGCTAAACTGGCACAATTCAGTACGTGGATTACAGCATTCAAACATGAGATTCAGAGAAAGTTTCTCAACTGTCCTTACATCGGTAGCCATGCTGCAAGACAAAAGGCCACATAAGCTAGGAAATGTCTCGTTTGATGACAAGTTGTTGCAGCAGACTGGATCACATAATCTCAGCACTGGACCACTGATGCACTCCCTACAGAAGTCTGCTTTTCCATGTAAAATGATGAGAATTAATTGCCATGAGTTCTAGATTGATGTTAAAAAATATGAATCATTACATTTTATGATTCCTTTTATATGCATAGATTAAAATTGGCTCCTGTGAAACAATTTTACAATTTATTGTAATTTTAATATAGTTCATGGTTGTTTTTAGTTAATTTCATTTGATTGCACACTTGTATTTGTCTATTAGTTTAAATTTTTAAAAAATATGCTTTTTGTTTTGTTTTGTTTTACTATTAGTTATTGCAAAATCTCTGTAGTGAGGACCTGGTCATATTAAAGATGAAAATAAAAACACTCCTAACAGGTTTTGATATATTGGTGTTGTCATCGAGGCAGTCTCTGACAATATTTAAACAAGTTCTGTTATGAATTTAAAGATATAATGTCAATGATTTTCTGAGAGCAAATCTTTAATGCAAATCAGTATCCAATCTGAGCTTTTTGCTTTATCATTGTTCCTGTTTTTGCAAGATGTTGCAAGACTGTGTGTAAACCAGAGCCACACTGCAATTGTGCCCACAATTTAGAGAAGTCATATAGCTAAGAAAGGTTTTTGCAACTCTGTATGGCTTATCTTACCCACAGGGGTTGTGCAAATGTGCAAGCATTAATTCAATAGCATTAACATGAATGAAGATTATAGTTTCTTATTAACTGACTATGATTGTGATGATTCTGATGTAATCATTAGATGTGGAATTACAGTGAATGATATTTACACTGGGTGAACTATTCAAACCCAGGTTTTTATTCACCATCCTTTAAATGAAAATATCCCAGGGAAATATTGTGATATCATGTTAATCAAAAATATTATGTCTCAAGTCCTTGCTGACCTAAGACAGACATTAAGACAGACAACAGGTGAACAGACACGATCATTGTCTGACCTTAGCACGGTGCTGCCAGGGCCTAAACATAATTTAAAGGAAACTGTGTCTCAACTTTTTTGAAATCAGGTGTGGATTAACTGATCAATTTCACCTTTGTCTTTTATAGCGTGTCACTGATTGCTTAAATCAGCAGTCTGGTCTTGTGTGGAGACAGGCCCATATGTTACACAAGCCACTGTCCATTTTAAGTAATAACTGCCACTTCCAACTGAGCTGAATTTGTCAATATGCCTTGTATGCCATATTAGGATGAAAGTTCGGTGACATTGTCACCTATATTAGTTCAAACACTTCCCCAACATTTCCTTGTTCTGCTGCAGTCCCACAGTCAGCCATGATCCTGCAGGCTGCCGTGCTCAGTGTCCTCCTCTGCTCAGTCTACAGTTTTACTGTACAGGTATGTATCAGCATATACTTTGCATTAATATGGACAGACAGATGCTTCATCATTAACCAAGCCTGATCATTTGGTAAATTGCAAAAAGCATGATGTGATGTTGTCTTTCATGCAATGCTTTGTAATTTAAAATTGCATTCAGATGTAATTCTATGAATTAATCAATTTAGCTTTTTTTCTGCCTTTAAAAAATGGTCATTTTATTTTGGAAAAACAAATACCAGTTTTCAAGGTTTCCACCATGCCTACAGCCTCTAGGACTTGCAATTCCCACAGGATTCTAAAATGTATTTAAAATTTCTGCTAAAGATAAACTGTTTATGGAAACTTCATGTAAAAGAAGACATTCACATATTTCATACAACTGTTACTGTTGCTCTGTATTCATTCAACTGTCTTTTTTTACTCTATACTTTTTGTGTCACGCTTCTTCGGAAAAGAGTAAGGAGTACTCTGGTAAGACATGCATACTTTCAAACAGTAATATTCTGTAACTATGCAGTCTTACATAGTGCAACTGATACATGCAACTCTTTTACTCTACAGGAAACACCATTGAGGATGATGATTACAGTGTGTCAACATTGTTAGAGAAGGCCAATAGGAATGTTGGTATGTTCATCTTAACTGCAACTACTTTACAACTGTTCATTTCCTTTGATGGTATGTTACAGTATACAGGTACAGAGAGCAAGACAAACGTAACCTTTAAATATAGAAATCTTGCCTAAAACATTACAATACTAGATACTGCCGTTGTTGCTGTCCATACTGTTAAGTCTACAGCCAAAAAGAAACCTCATTCCAAACAGAGACCGAGACATCTGGGAAGATGTGACCTGCCCTCATGACAAGAGTGGAATAGAAAAATAAATGTTGCACAATGAAAAAAGACATTTTTAACAATTATTTCATTCTGCAGGAAAAAACTTTGATGAGCCTCTAGTGATGTTTGGAGACATCGCAATGCCAACAGGTCTGCAGAATGCTGATCCCTGTACACAGCGTGGATGCCTGTGGCCTAAAGCCACTGATGGCAATGTCTATGTACCCTACCGCATCTCCAACCAGTACTGTAAGTTTCAACAAACAGTCCCTTTTTGTAGACAGGACTTAATGTAGTGGTGTGTACCTAAAAGATTAAAATATTTTTCTTGTCAAGCCCGAAGAGAGAGAGATACCATCATCCGAGGTCTGCGGTCATTTGCTGCATCCACCTGTATCCGCTTCACCCCCTTGAATCGCCAGAGGGACTTTGTGGACATCCAGTCTCGCTCAGGGTATGGACCACAAAATGTACATCCCGCATGCACATGCATGAATGCAATCTGTAATTGACCCTATTAATACTGACGGGTAAAGAGAAGCCAAGGCCCTACTGATTGGTAGTTTAATTTAATCCCAGTAGAGAAAATATGCAAAATAGTTTCAAATAAGGACTAAACTATCACCATTTCAGATCCATATTGGCCATGATGGACAAATAGCAACATCTTTTTAACTTACTTTCATTCCCAGGCACATTACAATTGTCAGACATTATCTCATCTTATTCAGAGAAAAAGTGTAATAGATGAAGAAGAAATTTTTAAAAACGGAATTATTTCAAGATTATATAAAGCACTGCAACACAGTCTTATTAATATGGATTTGACCTGGGATTAAACACAGTAATTTTTTTTATATAAATGATGTTGGCATTATGTTGGAGGGGTTGTGGCCATCAAATTCATTATGGGCCTGTCCAAATCTGCAGGGGTATTAAGAGGATGTAAGAAAACAAAATACAACACATTTTGAATATAGAAAATTGACCCAAATGATTCTGCCGATGATCTAGGAAATCAAATTATGAAAAAGAAAATTCATTCATTAAAAACAATACTTTCAACTGCCGAGAAAATCATCATCATAATCCTATGGTTGCAGCCATAGCCCCCAAACATAAAACAATGGGGTAACACATTTTACAGTTCCATAAAATTCATGTTGCATGGGTGGGAATTACCGAGTAATGTATTTCAACCGGTTAAAAAGTGTACTTAATTTAGCAATCTGCTGAGGTGAAGTTATACAGAAACTAGTTTAAAGTTTCCTGGAGATGTATTAAAGGCATTTCTAGCTATTTAATTGCTACATATTGGTTATAAGTCCTCCAGGGCCGAATATCATCATCACATAATAAAGGGGTTTTCAAACATTTTGATGTAGTTATTGTGGTAATCTGGGGGTAATTTCAATTAAATTTGAAATATGTTAGCTAAAACACTGCTGAAAAGGGACAATAAAACGTTTTCAACATGTACTGTTTTCTTTCAGGTGTTATTCATATGTTGGGCGTCGTGGTAATGCCCAGATAGTATCTTTAAGACGCCAGGGCTGTGTTTTCGAGCAGATTATCCAGCATGAGCTGCTCCATGCCCTGGGCTTCGACCATGAACAGACCCGGTCTGACAGGGACCAGCATGTTCGCATCCTGCTGCAGAATGTGATACCTGGTGGGTTCCTTTATAGACAATACTGACCAACAATTTGATAAGCATTCCATTTTGCAAAATACAGATGCAGCTTTATAAACGTTATGAATACAATTAGGGTAATTGACCTTAATCACTTTAAGGAACACAAGTGAAAACTGTGATGTACACATAAATAAATAAAATCCTCTCTTGACTTAACTTTATCATATCATTTCAGCAGGTATAGTAGCTTGGACTGTTAATTACCAGAAGTTGAGACAGACGCAGTTTTTTGCAGATGCATTCACTGGTGTCACATAGTGCGCTTCTTGGCTATTTTGATCTGCAAACTGCGATAAAACAGACAATAATTGATTGAGCTATGTGTGCCCTGCAGGAATGGAGTTCAATTTCCGGAAGATCCAAACAAGGAATCTTGGCACTCCCTATGACTACAACTCTGTCATGCACTATGGAAGGTAGCATCTTGATGGACTAATTTACCTTAAACCTCCAATTAGTATTTGAAAGATGGGTGATTTTTTTGTGTGCCATTCCCAACTCGTCCAGTACTAATGCTATCTGATGCCAGCCAACCTACATCAGTATTTGATAAGACATTAGTGTCACTTGCTACTAATTAATGAATGCAAATGAATGTAATATATAGTATATACTGTATGTTTAATGCAGCCCTGCATGAATGCCTTAGTGCATCTTGCTGAATGTGATCAGGGCAGTTTAGGAAAGAGTACATGCAGGGATGCGATTTCTGCTGTTCAATAATACTGTGTGTTTTCATTGTAGGTATGCCTTCTCAAGGAACAGGCAGCCAACCATCATCCCCACCCCTAACAGCAATGTAGCCATTGGCCGGGCCACCCAGATGAGTCCTACTGACATCCTACGGGTGAACCGCCTTTATCGCTGCAGTATGTATTTTTTAACTAAGGGTATCACAATTTCAATTTTAAATCGAAATCAACCCAAATTAAGTCACAATCCCGAACATTGAATTAAAAACATACTGCCACAACCCATGTCACATCCGGTCAGCTTGCCAAGCGGAAAGCAAAAAGGGGTTTAAGTGCGGCGAGTCAACCTCCTCTAACTTAGCGACTAGCTAAGCCAGTAGCTATTAGCTACAGCCAACCAAACGATAGCATGGTGTTACCCCATTCCTGTTCAGCTCTCGGACTGTGGTTGGGAAGCACAGGGGAGATGATTTCCTCCAGGGCAGAAGTTTGTGCTTACCTTCAGGGTAAACTCAATTTCACGTGTTAAGCTGGTCGGGAAATAATACCATAATGCCATAATATCATCTCGCCCTCGCCTTTATTCACAGCCGAACTGCAGATTATATTGTACATTTTATTGCTGTCACTACGACTGCTACTCCTTTCGCTTCTCCTTTCTCTCCCATTCATTCACTAGTATCGCTCCATCACTCTCACTTGCCCGCTCACACCTCATGCACAACCCTATTCCTGAAAGGGGCCACGCCACTCTCACAACAGTGGCAACTGCAGAGATGCAGGAGACCCATTAACTTGAAGAACTTGAACCCCCTCCTCTTTTACTGAAGTCGCCAGTGTGGAAGTATTTTGGATTTCCAGTGAGTTATGTTGACAACATTTGCGTTGTTGACAAAAAAGCCACAGTTTGCAAGCTCTGCAGAAACTATATGGCAGGTTATTTTGTTTAAGTTTCCAATTGACTGAAGATATAAGTTACTGTCACATTATGTTGTTAATAAATGTTTTAAATTTGACAATGTAGTGTGATATATATTGCATAAAGGTCTAGTCTAAAAATGGCATAGCAACCTGTGCTTTGAAAAAAATAAATGTAAAAATCGAGGATCGAATCGAACCGTGACCTACCAAAATGTAATCGAATCGAGGATTTGGAGAATTGTGACACCCCTACTTTTAACTGATGAAGAAGCCTACTTTCTCCCAAACTACATAAATCTAGGGCTGCAGCTATTGAATATTTTGGTAATCGAATATTCTATCGAATATTCCATCGATTAATCGGATAAAACATACTTTTGCTTAATTAAAGCCCAATTATAAATATACAATAGAAAACAAGACAAATCACTTACTAATAACAACCAGTTTGATTCCTTTTTAAGAAAAATTGACATTTATTTATTATACATTAAGTTTCAGTCAAAATTTCCAATAAAAATAAATCAAATTACTTAAAACTTAACATTTCTTGAGACATAAAATGAAATAAAAATAGAAAAAATAAGTGGGAAACAATTTCATTTAAGTATCAAAAGTAAAATAAAAAATACAGATTCTTAAACAATGCCTTTAAATTGTGCAACTTCACGTTCAGAATCAGAACCAATACGTTTCAACAGAAATGCTTGGCTGTGGACCGGGACTAGGAATGAGAGTCTTACACCTCCTTTACGGTCTGTCTTGACTTGTGTGTGTTCAAGCCATTAGGAGCACGTGGTTGCAGTGAAGGAAGGTGAGCATATGTACATGCTCAGGGCTGAGGCTTGCCCTCTTCTTTGAAGCAGTGTTACCTGCTGCTGAAAACAAACGCTCTGATGGATGTGGCCAGAATACACAGCAGTGACTTTGTCAGCCTCGCCAGTGTTGGACAGTCTGGTGCATTTGCTTTCCACCATGTCTGCAGATTATTCTTCTTGGGCAGGGCCTGTTCTCCAAAATACATCAAGAACTGTGGCATAGTTTGACAACAAATAACTACTATTAAATTATGTGTACTGCCTTATTGTGGAAATTGTTAAGGAAAACCAAAATGAAACATTATTTGTACTTACCTCCTTCTGTACAGCTTCATTTGACAGCTGCTCCTCATCTTGTTCTTCATCACTGGTAGTGGAGCCACCACTACATGCTGCTGGTGGGGAGTCCTCTGATATGCTGGATGCTCCATTTCCACTTGCAGTGGGCCTCACTTGCTGTTTGGCAGCACGTGCTGCCATGGTTTGTACTGTGGTTTTGACACTGAATGCTTGGTAAGCAGGCAAGAACTGAAGTTTTCGAAACTTGGGATCCAGACCAGCAGCAAGTAGGGGGATGTCTGGAGATTCAGGTTTGAACTCCGTTAAGTCTTTCCATCTGTCTGTGGCCAGTTCTGTCACATGAGCCTAGAGTGACTTCACAGGTGACGACTCAAGATCTGCATTCTGTAGTTTCTTCTTAATTTTGTGCACAATATGTGGAAGTGAAGACAGTGTGACATATTGTTGTCCACTCATAAACACTGTCACTGAGTTAAAGGACTCGAGGGCCTGGTTCAAGTCCTCCATCAGGCTCCGCTGGTCAGTCTTGAGATCCAGGTAGTGTTTCCCTCTCTGGGTCACTGCTGGGTCAGACAATGTAGCAGTCACTGGCCTTCTCTGTTCTTGCAGCCTGGACAACATGGCATAGGTGCTGTTCCAGCATGTGCAGACATCTTACACCAGCATGTTCTCCTTGGTACCGATTTGCCTCTGCTTGACCCTAAACTTTGTGCATGCCAGTTCACTCTTCTTAAAGTGTTCAACAAGGCGTCTTGCAGCAGCTACACATTTGGAGATAGCCTGTTGGAGAGTTTTGCACGACCAAGTTTAGGGTGTGTCCTGCATATTTCTCCAATGCCCATCCATGCTTTTCATGCAAAATCTTCGCTGCTGCTACGACATTAGCACCATTGTCACGGACGACGGCCTTGATTTTCTCCAGTGGAATGTTGAATTTGGCAATTCCCTCCTCAATCCCTTCTGCAATAGTTGCAGCTGAGTGTCTTCCAGGGGCATCGTTGTCAAGCAGTGGGACACCATTTTCCCATTCTTCAGATAGTGGCATGTCACCCCCCGTATACGCCTCTGTGGCAACCCTTGTCCAGATATCAGTTGTGAGTGCCACGCTGTCAGTCTCTTACAGGGCTCTCTTCATCTTGTCTTTGATGTCTTCTTACTTTTTGTCAAACTGTTTTGTGAAGAAGGTTCTTGATGGAAGTTCATAATTGGGATGGAAAGTGGAAATCCTCGCCTTAAAGCCGCCATCCTCCACCATGCTCACTGGGCGCATGTCTGTGACCAGCATATTTAGAATGTTGTCTGTCAGTACAGCTGCTTGTGCAGGGGTGCAGGCTGGTGCTTTTTGCAGAAACTTGTCCTTAAGAGGCTGTGATGGTTTACTGAGAAAGAGGTGGAAATATTATTACTTAATAGATATTTTGAATGCTAAATCTTAATCCTACAAAAAGCCTTACTGACCCAATATACTGCAAACCAAAATTAATAGCCATGTGGTATGGTTAATCTGTTAATAGCAGATCTACACGCTCACAACATGTCATATTGCACACTGTGAGCTTGTAGCTATTTTCAAATAGCTGAAGTATATATAGTGTTGAAGTGGTTACTGTATGTTTTGTTAGAATAAATCTACAAAGTAACTGGTAAATTGTCAATTAATTGTAGTGGAGTAAAAGAGAGAGTCTGTGTAACCATAAATGTCTGTTGTTGCAACATGATTTCCTACAGCAGTTGTAAATCAGTGAGTAACGGCCCCATACTAGCTAGCTAACAGTTAACTGCTACTGCAGTTTTTTCTAAGGGACTTTACCACAATCTAACGTAACAAAGAAAGAAGGCCCTGGATTATTTACAGATTATCATAATATTATTATCAGCGAGATGTCAATATATATTTTTTGGTTATTCATGGTTATTGTCATTAACGGTTATTGGCGACCTGTGTGTTCATGTACACTGTTTGCTTTCTTTCGGTATTCATTTCAGATTCAACTGTGTCCAGGCCTCACCTGGAACCTGTGCATGGAGACCGTGTCCTTTAAAACAAGAGAGCAAGTGGGTTTGGATGCTTTTTTTTTTTTTTTTTAAACTTGCTAGCCTACACAGTATCATGAATGTGATCTAAAGAAAGTATGATATTGGTTGAACTTGGTAGTATATTCTGTCTTCAGATGTAAATTCACATCTCTTTACTTTTTCAGTAGCTTGTATTTGTTGATTCATCCCTATTCTCCTGTACTTTTATGTGAATGGACATTAATGTGCTCCATGTTTCCTGATGTAGCCAGACATCAACTTATCATATATAGTATTAATTTGTAAATGAAGGCATTATGAAATAGCTTCCCTTTACTTAGTAACTATTGTGAGAATAGTCAGAATTCTGAGGAAAAAAGTCAGAACACACATTTTTCACTGTGTGTGTGTTTGTGTACCTGTGTGTGTATCCGTGTGTGAATGCACCCAAACATGCATATTCATTTAATATTTTGAACGTGTTTCCTCTTTTTTCAACAGGGGCTCAAGAGGTAAAGAGGCAGATTGTTGCAAGTTTTTATCTTCAAGCAAAACCACAGAGGCACCTTGTGCTTAATGAGTATGCTTTCACGAAATTCAGAACATGATTATAATTGCTGTTATGCTGGGCTATTGAGAAATGAAAAGTGACATCATTACAAATGTACTCTTTCATATAACTGTACAATAACCGCTTGCAAACTTGATTGAATACTAATAATGAATAAAAATATACATCCAGATACCTCAACTTGAAGTCAGCCTGTTTCTGTTTGCAACAGCATGTACATATTCTGACCTGTCAAAATATAGGTGATTAATATCACTGGTCAAAAATCCCACTTATCCCACTTATCCCACCTGCTTAGATCAGGCTTTTGTGTGCAATAGGAATGTGTTAACTCTGCATTATAGCCGGGTCAGTTGACCCTGCAGTAGACTGGGTTTTTATCACCTCAGCTCACCTCTGCTTTAATCTAAATGTAATGTAATGACCCATGCCTGACAGGCTGTCTTGCCTGTGGGAAGTGGGAATGGGATCAATATGCGATTCTTAAAAACCCTGTGTACACCCACTAATTCTGGTGGAAATGTGGTAGAAGCATCGCCCTGGCATTCGCTATCACATCAGATTTGACCTTTATTTATTTGATTTTTTCAGTCAAAAAATGGTGATCATTTACTTTTGAAAAATGCCTATCTGAACCTGCGTAGGTGATCAATATTCACACTTTCTGTCATTCTCACACATTGGCCTTTATGTACAGGGCCAAGTGAAACTGCTTGATAAACATACACAGGTGATCAAATGTTGCACATACTGTATTTGATAAGCCTGTTATCTGACCTTGCTCTGAATACAGAGTCAGCACAGTCTCTCCCACCCCACCCACCCACACAAACGCACACACACACACTCACTCGCATGCTTGCTTCCCGTGTTACTTCCCATGTTTATTTGTATTTTGTATTTTTTCTTAAATATTCTGACTATTCTCTGTTCTCACTAAGCGTAGGAAGGAAAAATATAGACAAACTATCAAACCCTGTTAAATATTAGGCTCTTGCAGTTGAGCTCATAGGACTTGTTGTTCCAATATACCAACTCTTATTTGTTAAGACCTTGTATAACATTGCATAGCTTACATTAACGTGTGGTTACTCTGGTATATTGTTAAGTTATTTCCCTCATTTTGTATATGACACTGACATAATGATAGAGGATGCAACTGCAACAAGTGTCCTTTTTCACAACCATAGTGGTATGGGGGTCTAACTGTATGTGCATGTGAGTATGTACATCACATGACTGATAAACCTGTGAGTTTAGCTGATTCTTTGTATTTCTGAGGTACTCTATATTTGGGCTTACAGATGCAGTGAAGCAGTTATAAAGGCTTGGAGTGACACCCCAGTCGTTAATCTCCACACAGAGGATCCGAGGTGAGTTCTGCTGTGAAAGTCTGCAGAATAATGTGATGGAGAATTGTTCACTATATTTCATTGGTTCAAGCCCCATCTTCTTTGTCTGGATGGAAGCTGTCGCTGATTTCGGTCTGTGTCCTGCAGGTCAGCTAGGATGGCTTGCACATCTGTTTTAGGGCTCTCCACTCTGGCTTTGCTGCTGCTGTCTGCCTGTTGTTGGGCTGACAGTGAGGTAGGATAACAGAGGAACAATTGAAGCTGACAGCACACTGTGATATCAGGCCATTTGTTGAGCTGCATCACAATACTTAGATGTTATAAAATGCATGTTAAAGATTGGCTGCCTTTAACAGCTGTTGTGTGAGAATGACAGTATTTGGCAGATACATTCTGTAACCCTTACAGTGTCACTTATATTCTTTTGGCTCTATCTATTTCTAATCTGTCTGTTTTTGTTTGTTTGTTTTACACCTATTCCACACTGCAACTCCAGACAGGTATATCATTTATTCTAATAATCAGACCAGTTGGACTGATTTGCACAGTATTGCGACAGGTGCATTGTTACACAAAGTGCAACTGTGCTGTTGTTGATATTAAGCAGAGAACACTGCAGAGAAGGACTTGGGAGACCTTTCTGTCTCTGAACTTCTGGAGAGAGCCAACAGGAATCTGAGTGAGTGTCACCTTGTTCCTCATGGCAGTTAGTGATGGTGCAATTAATTTTTGTATCCTATTAGTCACAGTTTAACAGGATTTCAAGTTTGTCTAAATCATGTGTTTCAGTCCGTTCCGAAGAAAATCCCATCCTAACTGGTGGAGACATCGCCGTTAACAGTGAGGCAGAGAAAAACGCAGACCCTTGCACCAGCCGAGGCTGCAAGTGGGGGAAGTGGACTGATGGGAAGGTCTACATCCCATATTACATTGCCAGTCACTTCTGTAAGTGTCTCACACAAGCCTTGGATTGAGACAGAGCAGAGATTTAACAGATGATACACCAGCAACGAATGCAAAAGAGCACATTTGTTGCTCAGTGTTAAAGGTGACATGTAGTTAGCAGCAGTCCGGTTCTTGGTAGTCATAACATGGACAAAAAGAAGCAGCGGTCAGTTAGACATAAAACTGAACAGAAAAGATTCACAAAACCAGTAAATCAGAAGCTATTAAGTCCATCATCCAATTTTCTGTTGTGATTATATAACCATCTTGAATATGATATGACCCCTACTTTCTCTAAGCATTACCAGAAAAGAAAAGCAGTCATACGTATATTAGAGCTATACAGCCTAAATATTGTGTGGAACTGTCCTGCCAGCTTCCCGTGAGAAGGCTATCATCACCCGTGGACTGGAGTCCTTTTCCTCCTTCTCCTGCATCCGCTTCAGGCCCAGCAGAAGCGATGACCGTGACTGGCTGAGCATTGAATCTAGGAATGGGTGAAAAAGCTGCTTACACTTACAACTTTTTTTGGTTTTAATTGAAAGCTTTTCTAAGTCTTAAGTGTCCTTTAACTCACCTCTGATCCTGTCCAGTTGCTACTCCTATGTTGGCCGTAGTGGTGGTAAACAGGTGGTGTCCCTGGCCCGCAGTGGATGCCTTTATCACGGCACCGTCCAGCATGAGCTGCTCCATGCTCTGGGATTCAACCATGAGCAGACCCGCTCTGACCGGGACAACCACATCAAAGTCCTGCTGCAGAATGTTGTGTCTGGTAATTGAGCTGTTAATCATTCAGATTGGCATGTTATACTTCTTTTCCACCAAAAACGCCTACTGACCCCATTCCCACCTCTAACAGGAAAGACAGCCTGTCAGTGATTTTAATCTTTAGCATTATCATAATTTGAACCATCTGGTCCAGTAACATTTGGAAAGTGTAGAAGAGCCTCACCAACAAGATTTTATTCAAGCTAGCCAGCTTGGTCGGTGATCCAGGTATTTTCAAAGCTGGGAGGTCGAGCTTTGTTGGCTTTAAAACACCACTGAGCAAATTTCATAGGACTGAACTTAAATTCTTTATTTATGCACCACTACCAGATTCTGACCATCGCTTTGCACAGTGAGATTTAGGATGTTTACTTGGGTCTTGCATGTAGATTAAATCCGAGACGGGCGGAGGTGATATAATATAATATAATATAATATAATATAATATAATATAATATAGTATAATATAATATAATATAATATAATATAATATAATATAATATAATATAATATAATATAATATAATATAATATAATATAATATAATATAATATAATATGATATTAAGACTTGATCAGATTTCTATGTGAAGAATCCCAAAACTCATTGAGCATCATCATCACATCCACATTCCAATGTGTACAACTCTTTGGTTTATGACCAAATACCCCAATACTTTGGGTTCATTTTGTTTTTTGTTTTGATTTTTTCAGCAAATGTTTCAATGCTTACAGGCTAAACTAATAGTGAACATGGTATATAAAGTAGCTGTTAAACACTGATCGGTAAGCACTGTCATTGTGAGGTTGTTGTGTACACCCAGTCTCAGAGAGCCTCTTGGTCTTGTTTTTGTTTTTGTTTTTTGACTGCAAGAGTTTTATTTATGATGGAGTATTTTTACACTGTGATATGTGCTTCAACTTTGCTTGAGACAGATATCCATTCTGAGAGCAAACAAGAGGGAAAATTTGATGTGTAACATACTGTTAGAACGTGTTTACACAACCCTACTTCCAGGGGCAGAGTGGAGCACCAAAATTCACCAGGAAAATTCTGACCGCACTGCCCCACCACCGGCCCAACACCAGATGCAGATGCTGAAATATAACCCCAAAATAAAATGATAAAACTATGTTGTATGACAGACCTGGATCAACAACATTTATAATAGTAGACACATACATATTTTACAGTATCTGAAGTTAATGCCCTGGCATCTGTAACTATAGCTTACTTGGATGATGCCTAAGACCAAAATTTTCTTTTTCAATACAGGCCTAAACAGGCCAGTCAACAGCTATTCACATCCGTACATTCATAAATTCCAGCATTGGATAGGAAAATATGTTTTTGTATAAATCAAAGTAATAGCATTGTATACATTTGGAGAAAGGAACTATGGATAGTGCTAATGCAATACAACAAGCCATTCAACCACTGGAAAACCAGGCACTTTAAATAAATGTGTAAGGAGCTATAGATATTTAAGTGCAGTATAAAAAGAGCTTTGTGGGTAGATGGAAATTTACACTAATTAGTCATTACCATACACATTTGACTAGCTTGTGCTAGTTCTCGACTAGCAAAAATATCAATGATTGAGCTCCGCCAATTGTTTTTTTGTCAATTCACCTGCAGCACTCGTTGACACGAGAATAAATCTGTAATTTTCAAGCACTTTGATGCATCCCACTCCAGCATCCCCTTCTTCTTCATTCTGGCCTTTTTGGCCCCTCCTTCCGCCTTTCTCTTCTTGCCTTCCATGTGTAAAACAACAAGCAACTACGCATATCCTTCGACTGTTAAAATTCCTGTATTTTTCCTTGAACTTGCTCACTTTCTGTCTGACGTATGTCATTACCTTGTAGGGTCATGCCATTGGACTAGGGGCTGCTCATTTATCCCCCTACATTTCTGTAAATAGACTTGACGTGCCATTGGTTCATTGGATTAAAGCAGAGTGATAGACTCTGGATAAATGCGTTTCCCATTCCCAGGAGGCTTTGCTCCATTCTACGTTAATTTAAGAAAAAAATTAAATTGCAGATTGTTTTTTTGCTTTGTTTAGTTTTTTTATTTGTGACCAAGGAAGTTCTGTAATGCCTGAACAAGAAGAATAAAATGAACATAGGCTACACAAAAATCTGTAGATTAATGGGTAGACACATAAGATAACCATGACTGAGATATAGAGAGTGCGCAAGTGGTATAAATATTGGTTGGACATATATTTCATTCTCATATAGTATATCTGAGAGATTTTCTTGGAGAATTTAAACAAGGGTAAATAATTTCGATGAGCCCAAAGGCCGGCTGCCCCTGCCCACTCTTCATGGCTGGAAAAAGTCAAAAGTAGACCACAGGACAAAAACAGCTCTATCATCACAGGTTCAGGAATGCAGTATTTGTTGAATATAAAGCAATAAATGCCAAACCACAGAGCCCTGCAGCTGAGAGTACTTTATGTCAAGAGCCAATGTTAAACCATGAAATGCTCAGTTTATCCTGTGTTTTTAGGAATGGAGCACAACTTCAGAAAGATTGCCACCCTCAACCAGGGCACTCCTTATGATTACAACTCTGTCATGCAGTACCACAGGTGAGTGGCTTCTCTTCAGCTCTGCTGTGTATTGAGACAGATGTGCGGATTTTGCGTGCACAATGTGCTGTGGTTCATTCTAACGTTTCTGTTTCCTGTTGTAGGTATGCCTTCTCTAAAAACAACCAGCCCACCATGGTCCCCATCCCTAACTCCAATGTGTCTTTTGGCAATGCTAAGGAGATGAGTCGCAATGACATTGCCAGGCTCAACACCCTCTACAAGTGCTGTGAGTGTCCACAAGAGCACATTAGGAACATACCGTACACACACACACACACACACACACACACACACACACACACACACACACACACACACACACACACACCACTCTTTTATTACACTTATTGTTCATTTTTTCCTAATCCACCTTTGCTCACTTCACCATTACAGAGGAAGCCTGTTCAGATGTGCTGACAGACAGGTCAACAGGAGGATTGTCTGCCTTGCGCTCACTGAACAACAGGAGCTGCAGACCTAAACTGATCAGCCTGACAGTCAATGATCATACAATAAAGTTTCTTTGCTGAAACACAGCAGTCTCTTTTCATTCTTTCACCATACCCTGATTTGTTTTCTCCAAAGGTAACAAAAACTATTCCTTCAATAATTTATTTTTTCACAACTACTATTTGCTTTTCTAGGTTTATTACTAGGGGTGTCTCGATTCTCCAAATCCCCAATTCCATTACTTTTTCGATTCTAAGGTCACGGTTCGATACGATTCTCGTTTTTACATTTTTTTTAAAGCACAGGTTGTTATGACACTTTTAGACTAGACTTTATGCAATATAATATCTGACCTTTGTTCGCAATGTACCACACTACATTGTCAAATTTAAAACATTAAAGGAGAACTTAGGTCGATTTGATCATGCAGCTTTATTGCTCAAGCTACCCTTGGCTTGCCAGTACCAAAGACGCGAACACATTTGGTCCAACCATTACAGGGCTCCGTGAACGGAGTGTTAGCATTGACAGCTGACAGCATAGGGTCAGAACTTTACACTGTGTTTTAAGCTTCTTAACATGCTCCAAATCTCATCCCAAAAGTCATGCAACATCAGCAGACACCTTACAAGACAGCGTTTTTCTGTTCATAATATACATGTCCCTGTTACAACCTATCATGAGCCATGAGCCTTACAATAGTCTGTTAAGCCTGTTGAGCACACGCTAGACAGATTGACTAGTTCGGTCTAGCTACTGGAGGACACGGATATCAACAAACCAGTAGGTAGCTACTAGCTAGAGAACAACTTCCTGTCCAATATCTGCACTTCAGGTAGAAGTCGGAGAAATGCCACTGGAAATTAGAAAGGACCCAATCATGCTGGCGTATTGGGTCACTTTGCAAGGACATGGGGCATTGCATCCAACAAGGGCTGTCCTGCAGGAGTGTTGGAAACACAAGGAAATTAAAGTTAGAAGTTTTGGGCAGGTAGGCGAAGAAATGGCACAAAAAATAAGGTTAACAGGATTAAACATTAGTAGTACAGTTCCAAAGTCAGTAATACCTCCCTGGAAATTCTACACTCCAGCAACAGATACTCACTTACTGGAAAAAAACCAAACAAAAAACAATACCAAAAAAATATCGACATGGACAATAGTACAAAACAATATAAACTGACAATACCCTGATAAATTATTCATTTTCACAGACAGATCAAAAGACACAGAAACAGGACGTACAGGAACAGCAGTGTTCAACCCAAAACTTAATATAGGCATCAAAAACAGGACATCGGATCATCTCTCAGTGTATACAGTTGAAATGATGGGGATGATATTAGCATTGCAGTGGATGGAGGGTAGTAGTCAACACAAAGTAACAATAGCAACTGACAGTATCTCAACACTTACAAGTATTCAGTCGGGGAATTCACGCAGGCTGTAGCTCAGCGGGTAGAGCAGGTCGACTAGTGATCAGAAGGTCACTGGTTCAAATCCCAGCTCCGGGCAGTGCTGGGCTGCATGTTGAAGTGTCCCTGAGCGAGATACTGAACCCCACATTGCTCACCAGTGAGGGCCTTGCGATGAACTGGCGACTCATCCAGGGAGTACCCTGCCCTGCCCTCGCCCTGAGACAAGGCTGGGATTGGCTCCAGCAGCAACACCCCGTGACCCCATGGAAAGGGATAAGCGGTTGGGACAATGACATTATTATTATGTTTTTGTAGGTTTAATCATTATTCTCTAGTTCTGACCATCTCGTATCCCCCACTCCAGTCCAGTAGGTGGCGGTAAATGCACCTAAAAGTTGGTTGCCAACCGCCAATAAAAGCCAATAGAAAACGAAGAAGAACAACAACAACAACTTCCTGTGTCCCCTAGCTCTCCAAAAATGGCGGACACGTGTGGTCAAGTGTTGCTGGGATCAGGGCTGACCGTCCTCTCCCACCCCCTGATGTACATTAAGGTCCTGATCCAGGTAAGAGGGAAATGTGCATATAGACGCTTGGAAGATGCCGCTGGTGCAGGGCCAGCTGGACTCATGGTTTGTCAGCCGTATAGCTTGACAGTAGAAGTCAAGTAGATAGTAGCTTGTGAACGGAACTGTCAAACTCCATTGAATATAGAGCAGTTTAATGTTGCCTCGCTTTTCAGTAAATGAATGTAGAGTTTAGACAAGACTTAAGCATTTCCATGAATCACTGTCATGTGCTCTTTAATTCAGCATGTATATAATACACATGGCAGCAATCACTCCGACGACAGTATCAGCTACAGTACAGGTCCGTCTGTTGTCCCCATGACCTTCTGTTTCCAAAATACTCTGCAGTGGGCGGACGCGAGTGTGTGAACCAGATATACTACATAGTTACTGCACTGATGTGTCGTTTGCTTGTTAAATGTGATCTAGACAGACTGCACATTGGTCCTGAGACGTATTCAAAAATACCTGAGTTATCTTTTTAAATGTTAACAAGATAAGGCATACACGGTTGCGATACACTGAATTGCTTGACAAAACAGGTACGTAGCTTAGCTGTCTGCCGAGCAGCTCTGTTGCAGCTCTCTATGTTGCAGTATTAATTCTTGAGTTTATGGACAGATTTCTAGTTTCCACCCCTGATTGATTACTCGGATTAAAGAAGTAAAAGGTCAGTCACCAGCTTACCTTTCTTGGCGCTAATATGCTGTTTGTTTTACAGCAGATGGTAACAGTTACCTTACTATCCCAATGTATGACAGATTATTTACATTGCTGCATCGCGAGCACAGTATTCGGGAGCCTGTTATTAACTGACTGGGCCTTTTTCCCCACTAACATAGCTTGTAAGCTAACACTAGCAGTTGATAACTAACGTTAGCTAACTTCAACGTTATAATTAATTATTAAGCCAACATCTTAAAGACGGGGCAAGTAGCACACATACAAAACTATATCGTGTGAAGACTAAAATTAATTTAACTGACAAAATGAACAAAACATTAAGACGGAGATGGCAACAAGTTGATAAAAGTGGAAATCAGAAAGTGTGGGAAAGCCTCGGTTTTAGCTGTGGAGGCACAGTAAAAATGCTTTTGGATAGCAGTTACAGTTAATATTAGTCATAGCTATGCCTAATTATTTTTGTGTGTGTTATTAGGTAGGACATGAGCCGCTCCCTCCAACCCTGGGAAGGAACCTGTTTGGCAGACAAGTCTACCAGCTTCCTGGACTGTTTGCTTATGGTGAGTGTGAAATGTTATGAGAACAACTTGTACATTTGCGAATGTACTAACGAAATAAGGTGCACATCCAGGGCTGTCAGATAGGAAATGTTAAACTGTCATATTGCAAGTTATCGTGGTCTGGGGGATATTATCGCAGCCGAGTCATAACCTCAAGAACAAATACTGAGCACTAACAGCTTACAGCAGAGCTAGACCACAGCACGCATTTCTGTTCAGAGGAACATCAAGTGTCAGGCAGTGAAGTGGAGATTATTGTGACAACACAACAAGCTTGCACTTAGTAAATGTGCTGAAGTACTTTGGCTGAGCACAGTTTAGAGGTGAATGCACTATACTGTATATTTATTAAAATCAATACCAGGGTTTCCGCGGGGTCTTAAAAAGTCTAAATTTTCAATTTTAGGCCTTTAAAAGTCTTAAATATGTCCATAATTTGCATGTAAGTCTTAAATTACATTTAGTCAGGTCTTGAATACGTACGTTCATTTACCGCTTTTAAATTTTGCTAATTGTTTTGGGGAAATGTGTTGGTGAGATTCACAGACAGCTCCGTGTGTTGTACTTCTTTCTGAAGTATCTAGGAACGTAAGTGGCATTTTGCCAACAGCCAGATCGGAATTTGTCGCCACACACTTCGCCAGCTCCGGACAGACTTCGACAGCACAATCTGCTACAACTATGGGAAAGTGTAAATTTAACATGTGTTGGAAAAAGAAACAGTTAGCTTCTAAAAGTCTTCCGTGAAGTCACGCTATCACACACTTTTGTACGCTTTTGTCACCAGTTCCCAGTCCAAGTTCATCTGGTTCTGCTCGACCCGGACTCTACACCACCTCTGCCGTCTTGTAGTCAAGCGATGGCGATAAGGGTTATTATAGTTAGTTAGTTATAGTTAACTAAATTAAATTGAATTCAAACTAAACTAAAACTACTTAATCAGTTGTTAAACTAAATAAAACTAAACTGAAATAAAAACAAACTGAAAAACTCAATTAAAATAAAAACTAATGAACTCTAAAAACTATAATAACCCTGGCACACACTTACTCCATTCTTCATTGTTTGCGCTGTGAATGGTAATAAACATGGTTATTTTTTAAAGTAATTCTGAGACCAAATTTTTCCTTGTTTTACCCCTTCGCATTGGTCTTAAATTTAGTTCAAAATGGTCTTCAAAAAGGTCTGTAAAAGTCTTAAATTTCTTGTTCAAACCTGTAGAAACCCTGAATACACACTTGCTGGGAAGCACAACCTGAATGAGACCCACACTGAGCATGCCTTCTGCCTACCAACAACTACTCATCACCTTAGCCATTTTCAGCTGAAGCTAGGGTCTGCAGGCATAAATGATAACTATTACAGCAAGCCCAGTTAATCAGTCAAGATCTGAGGAGGCACTGTCAACTTTGTCATCCAACTCTGAGAGAGATGTGTGCAGCAGAGTAGTGCCGGGTGGTATGACCAAAAATGTGTGTCACGATATTTTTCAAAATTGTAATGGTTTCACGGTGTGTATATATATATATATGGTTTTTTTTCATGCATAATCAGGTGTTCACGACAGTTTCTACTGGTTGACAGAGCAATTATTAGCCCCTTTAAGATAGAAAAGGCGCCACATTTGCAGCAAGGTAAAGGCTGCACTCTACTACCCTTTCTATATAAAGGCTCCCACACACCGCCCAGACATCCAACTGCCTTATCCGACCACTCTCCGACCACTCCGTTGCCTCTTGTCTGACCCGTTCGGCAGAAAAGTGGGATTGACACACACCGCTTCGACGTGCTGCCTACTCAACAGTAGTGTATATGTTCTGCGCTTGCGCGAGCAGCAAAAAGCGGGTGGCGCTCGTGTTGTGAGTTGTAAACAAAAGGCTTATGTACGCAACTCTCTTTACTTTCGATCAAAACGAAACTTAACTATTTCAGATAAAAACAGCTGCATACTAAACATGCAGCGAGCACAAATTAATTCGTCCTGAACGGACATAACTAGTCTGCCAGAACTGCAAAACGTGAAAACAAGAAATGACAGAACGGAATGCATAGAAAAACAAAGCGCACACAATATTCCGCCTTTCCCACACACTGCGCTGATCCGCTAGCACACCACCAATCACAACGGCCATTCGGCTGGCACACAACCAATCAGAGAATCCAATGGCTTAGACGTCCAATGGCTCAGACGTCCGACGGCCCTCCTCCTCAGACTTCGCATGCTCAGTTAGAGCCGACAATGTCCGCGCGGCTCTGAAAGCGTCCGATGCAGCTGAACACACCGAACATATTTGTTCTCGACCTCGCACGAGTCTCCCCAAACGCTTCAGACGTCCAACGGTTGGGCCGGGATGTTCCTGCCTTGAAAGGGAGGTTTGATATTCCTTCTTTCCCGAAAATAAACATGTGGCGTGACGTGAAGCATGAAGTTGGACATGAACAGTGACGTACAACATATGCATCGGAAGAAATGTGGCGACACTTGATAGATTTACTTAATTGTAGACCTGTGGCTCATATTCTCGTCTCCTCAGTCAAACACACACCGATGTTAAACTCCCGCTATTAAAGAAGCGTGCTGCGGAGTGCTCGCGTTAGCTGCCTCAAGCAACAAACAGCTAAAAGGAAGCAGGTCGAATTTTACTTCAAAATATGAGCTTTACATTGCACCCCATTGGAGTTTAGAACTGGGTTCCTAGCGAGGGGATTTTAATCTGAAAGTAGCAACCGTTACTAGCTTGCCGCTACAACAACCTGACAGCTACAGAGACCGCGAAGACCTAGCATCTCCCAGACCTCAGCAGCTGTCCAATTGCTCATCTTGACGTCTGCAGATGAAGTATTGAACTGCAATGTCTATCCTAGCCATCTTCACGGTAACTGAACACCAGAGCACTCTCCCAACTCTCCCAATTCACGCGGGAGACTCCCGATTTTTAACCCCATCTCCCTCGATGCTCCCGATCAGTAATTTCTCCCGTTAATCTCCTGATTTTACAGTGAAGGAAACAAGTAAGATTCTAGGGGATATTTGTCGCAGTATCTGGCAACCCTGGCCTGCCTGCACAGGCCTCAATATCTTTTATGTCATGTGGCCCAGTGACTCCAAACCAGCATCAGATTAGTATTAGTATTATTGTATTAGTAAACTGGCGGAATGAGACACAGCTCATTTTACTGTATTGTGGTGCTTCCTCTATTTTATATAAATATTAATACGCAGAAATTATGATTATTTTTCTCAATAGCTTCCATGTCATGTGGCCAAGTGACTACCTGAAAATAATGGTAAAACATTTCTCAAATGCTCAAGATGTTAACATATTTTCAAGTAGCAGTGTCAGCTTCTACACTATTTTGTCTCATGTCTTAGATTCTGATTCTGAAATTCTGAAAAATATATATATTTTTTTTTAAATCTCACCAGTAGGTGAGATTTAAAGGGTCATTTTTAAAAATTTTGGACATTTGAGGTTTAAAATACAAGGCTAGAAATTATGACAAATAAAACACACACCTGGCGAAGGAACCTTGTTACTTTGGGCAATACATAGATGAAAAAAATCTCCCTATTTTTCACAACCCAGTGTTGGCAAGTATGCTGTACTCATTTTCAAATTATCAGTAATTATTGTTTCCTATTTTCATTTGATGAATAAGATGTCTCTGTAAGTGGTATATTTAGAGAAGACTGAAGGCTGAAGTTGAAGGAAATGGCCTCCATTGGTACTTAAAACAGTCAACATGCTAGAGCAGGGATCTCCAACACGTCGCTCGCGAGCAACCAGTAGCTCGCGGCCTCTCTCCGAGTAGCTCGCCAAAAGGTTAATGAATCTGCATAAATTTGAAATCTTTGACAAGTCAAATTTTATTAGTCACTCGGAAAACTAACTTGCATGTATATCCAATCAAATTCATTGATGTCCCGCCCCCTTCTTACACTAAACCATTATTTGCCTGTTACTTGTCAATCAATTAGTTGCGCTGCTGTCAAGCCTGATGAGTCAGAGTGATGCGAGGTGGAGAGTAACCATGACTGCGGCGGCAGGTACCCACAAAAATAAGAGCCTGAAGACTTACTACTTTAATGAAAAGTAGGAAACCGAGTTTTGTTTTACAAATGTAAACGCTAAGTGTGTATGCCTGATTTGCGGTGCCAGCGTGTCAGTCGGTAAAAGATGCAACGTGGAGCGTCATTACACCAAGATCCACAACAACTTCTCACGGGACTTTCCTGAGGGTCGCAGTCTACGAAAGGAGAAGATGAAGGAGCTTAAAGCCACGCTTCAAAGACAACAGTCACTGTTCACCAGACCTACGAAGAAGGCCAGTGCAGCAACGGAGGCCTCGTTTAAAGTGGCGCACATCTTAACAAAGCACAAAAAGCCCTTCACCGATGGCGGGATTGTAAAGGAGGCTATGACCGCGGTGGCTGAAATGGTTTTCAATTCAGTGTGATGAGTCAATTGACTCCAGTGATACAGCTCAGCTAGCTGTGTTCATTCGCATGGTGTTTGATGACTTTTCAACCAAAGAAGAGTTTTTGACCTTACTTCCACTGAAAACCACAACCAGAGGAGTCGACATTTATAATGCAGTGAAAGACTACTTTGTACAAAAAACGTCCCTGTTGAAAAACTTGTGTCTGTGACAACTGACTGAGCACCTGCCATGACGGGTCGTCACGAGGGATTTATTGCGCACTGCAAAGCGGATCCGGACTTTCCTACGTTTCTGAACTATCATTGTATCATACATCAACAGGCTATATGCGCAAAAGTTTTGGGATTTGACCATGTCATGGCGCCTGTTGTTAAGAACATCAACTCCATTCGAGCAAAGGCAAAGCAACACCGGAGCTTCAAGCTGTTCCTGGAGGAGGCTCTGCAGAGTACGGGGATCTCCTGCTCCATACTGAGGTCAGATGGCTCAGTCGCAGCAAGATACTGCAGCGTTTTCTGTCTTTGCTGGCTGAAATCAAGGCTTTTATGGAAACGAGGGAGGGAGACACCACCCTATTAACTGATGAAGAGTGGCTAGTCGATCTTGCTTTTCTGACAGATGTAACGGAGAAAATTAACCACCTGAACTTAGAGTTACAAGGCAAAGGTAAAAACATATCTGACATGATCAGTGCTGTGAAGGCGTTTAGTGCAAAACTGTCATTGTACATTCTGCAAGTTAAAAACAAAAGGTTTCAGCACTTCCCCTCTGTCTCAAAGATGTTGGAAAGTCACACAGGCGCAGCTAGCGTTTTAAATGTTTTCAAGTACTGTGATCTCTTGTCAAGGCTCGGGCAGGAGTTTGCAGACAGATTCAGTGACTTTGAGAAACTTGAGCTTTGTGGGACATTTATGGCCAATCCCTTCATGGATGTGGACATCAGTGAGATTTCAGGAAAGATGGCTGAACTTTTTTGTCTTGATCCTGTAGAGATGGAAATTGAGGTTATAAACCTTCAAAATAATGTGCAACTTAAGTCTCAGCAGCATTCTGAGCATTTCTGGAGCTTTGTAGAGCCAGCTAACTATAAGAATTTTCACCAGGCAGCTCTGAAAATGAGTGCTTTGTTTGGGTCTACATACCTATGTGAGTCAGCATTTTATGAAATCAAAGTTCAGAACAAGACTGACAGATGAACATTTAAATGACTCCATAAGAGTGAACCTCAGTGGCTACACTCCACCATACACCTCCCTTGCTGACTCCATGCAGTGTCAGTCATCTCACTAAAAAGACTGAACACACACACGCGCACACACACACACACACACACACACACACACACACACACACACACACACACACACACACACACACACATACATCTGGACATGAGAGTACTATTGTGAAGTGATACAGTGACATGTGAATAGATAACAAAAAGACAAGTGAATAAGTAATGTGTGTATTTGTAATTGCATTATTTTGTTTTGACAGCATTCAACATTTCAGTTAATAATGCAACTTTAAAGAAATACATACAGAAATACTAAATGCAGATGCATGTGAACTAGATGTTTTTTGTGATGGTTTTATACAAAATGTGAGTTGTGGACACCAGTATTCAGTTAATATCCAGGCAAATAAGCTTATTCAGTTTGGGTTGAAATAAGCTATGAGAATAAATGTTTCAAAATGAGTAGCTCTCGACCATTTTCATTTTGTAAAAGTAGCTCTCAGAGGAAAAAAGGTTGGAGAATTGGACAATATATGAATTTGTCAGTGAAGCTTTATCTGAGAGGCCAACATCACCTGATAACCGATATATTGGCTGCCTCTAGTTCAAAACACGAGTGGGCTTGCGATATGTTGGAAAATACAGTCAAAAATGACCAAAACTGGTGGTCAGTAGTATAATTTGTTCGCACATAGTATTTCTCTGGGCTAACAAAGCACTAGAGGTAAGATCTTAAGCCCAAGCCCGAGTCCGAGCCCGACCCGACCCGACCCGACCCGAATTTCGGGCCGGGTCGGGCCTAAAATGCAATCATTACGTTCGGGTCGGGCCGGGCTTCTCTCTCGCTGACTTTTTTTTTGAGGCGTTTCGAGGCCGTGAGTAGTTTTGGCCACGAGAGACCGTGGTCCGCAAAAAAAACAGAAGTCGCCTCATCACAACACGTACTGTACTAAACACTTGCAATGACAATTCAGAGAACTCCTTCCTGTCTCTGTCTATTATCCACCCGTCATTGTACTTCTTTGTCTCTCTGCCTCTCTCTCTTAAAGTGCCGCGCTAGATTCTTAAGGACGTACTGCTGCTGTGGTTTATGGCCCAATTTTCAACCCGTCAAAATGACGGATGGCCTTAAATTTTTCCCGTCAACTCTTAAAAAAATCCGTCAATGATGGAAAATTGTCGGTTAATGTAACCTCTGCAGACACAGAAATATAAAAGATGTAAATGTTTATACAGTCTTGTTTAACTTAGATTTCATTACAAACGACAGGCTTTAATTTGTTATCATAAATCACCCCTCCTCCTCCCGAGTCCTCACAAATAAAATATGAAATTTCGGGTTTGCTTCGGGCTCGGTCCTGCAAATCAAGTTAATTGGTCGGGCTCGGGCTGGGTCGGGCTTTAATACCCGCGGGCCTTGGTCGGGTCGGGCTGGATTTTTTAGGCCCAATCTTACCTCTACAAAGCACTAGTTCAGCCCAGTAAAGAAGTGATTTGCTTTTTTTATAGGCCATGAAAATGAAGGAAAATGTGATCTTTGTCAGAGCTGAAGCTTCCACCTTTACCTTTTCAAATATCTCAGGAGATAATCAGTGTCTTTGGGGGCTATCTGATGGTTCAAGGTCCAGGGTGATTTATTTGTCATTATACAACACAGGGTTGCATAATGAAATGAAAGCTTGTACCTCGTACTTGCTACACAAACATATGAATATAGTTATTTATATACACACAATCAAGGTCAAAATTTTACATACACTTGTCAAGAACATGTCATTGCAGTCTTTAAGTACAATATATTCTGCAATAATGAATCATCAATCATGAACCTATGATAAATAGGTCCTCTGAAAATGTGACCAAAGTTGGTTAAGTGTCCTTTAATGGCCATTTTCACCTCAGTTAGTTGCTTTAGATATCCATCCACAAGGTTCTGGTAGTCCTGTGGCTGAATTCTTAACCCCTCCTGTTGACAGAACTGGTGAACAAATTATGTGTGCTTTGTGCCACAAAGGGTAGTAGGAGGTGAAAGTTTGTTTTCTTCTCGATCATGATAGTGATTCAACTGTACCATGCACTTATACCCACCAGGGTTTGTACGGGTGCTTGAAATCCGTGAAAGTGCTTGAATTTCAGTGTTATGTTTTCAAGGTCTGAAAAGTGCTTGGATGTTAGTTTAAATGCTTGACATTATGTCTATGCTAATGTCATATACTCTATCAAAGAGTGCCGTCATGCAAGGTCTGCAAAGAAGATTTGCAGATTTTGTGCAATGGGAGAGTGCGCTCTCTAGTCACATGAAATGCAAGTTAAGACTTTTTGAGTTACTAAGGCCAACACTGCACGTTAACACTTTATGTTAACCGCTAACCGCTAACTAAACCATTGCGTTAACAAACTAAAGAATAATTAACGCACCATTAACCACGTTACGTGTACTCGTTAAGTTAGCGCCTGATTGTCTGTGTGTCGTTACACATGCAGCCTGGTAGCAATAGAGAAGGATGGCTGAAGAGAAGGTCGAATTTGATGTAATTTGGACTGATGACACGTTCAATATTAATAAACTTTGATGAATAAGCGAACAGCGCCATGTGTCAGCAGCAGGAGAGATGCTCTGTGCAGCACAGTAACACCAGAGGCGAAGGTGCCAGAGTCAGAATCCGGACTGTTCACTCGCACTAACATACGTAAGAGCTTTAAGTGTGAAAAGTAAATGTTCACTTCTCCCCTTTTCATGACTTACAATGTAGGCTAATCTTACTTTATTAGAAGTAAGGCCCTTTAGCTAATGTTAATGAAGGTTTGGTATGTTTTATCTGGACACAGACTGATGTGAAACAGATTGACATTATGTCACTGTTCTATTGGCTGTTTATATTATAGTCAGTAGCCCAGCAGAACTAACCTGTTGAGGCAATGATAGCTGGCCTTGTTATTGCTAGCCTGGATGGGGATCTTGCTCACAATTTTTCTAAAAAAATGGAGAATCCACTGTTGAAAAGGGTAGTATATCTTCGACAACATACTCTGCCACAGTCCCCTCACTTCTCGAGGTTCAAGCTTCACAGGGCGGGAGAATGTAAGTTTTTGCTGCTTAGTTTTTTCTTCGCTCTCATCCTCAGTTTGCTTTCTTTTGGTTACTAGCTTAATGTTAGTGTGGCACCGCTCTAGATGTTTTGTTAAGTTACTTGTGCTATTTTGCGAGGTAGAGAGATCTTTTGGTTTTGCACACAAAGTGCACTTTACTATACTGTTCTTCACATCCTTGTCTCTGTCTAACTGAAAATATTGAGCTTATATCCATCTCGCCAGTGTAGAGTCCAACTTGACTGCTATTGTTGTGTCAGTTGCGAACGTTTTGTCCGAACGAACCAATATTTTGAGTGAACAAACTGAATGGAATCAGTTCATGAACTGATTCGTTCCTTTATCAGTTCTGTTGAGCGACGTGGCCAGCGTGTGGGCGGGGACTCACTGGCCTGCAAACAGAACTGTGAGGACGTGATTCACGTTCTCGCTGTGATTCGTTCCTGATTCGCGAACCTACTGCACACAGAAAACTGTCGCTGAGGATGTGATTCTCGTTCACGTACTGTGCTAAAAGTGGCGCTGTGTCACTCACTCACTCAGGGCAGAGGAGTTGATTCACGTTCAGTAACTGTACTGCTAAAATTAGCGCTGTGTTGCTAACATCCTTGTAGCATCATGTTTAGTGATTTGACTGCACAGTAAAAGTCACTCACGTTCGTGAGCGTGACTCTCAGCGACGCAAATGATAAGTGAGCAGTTCGTTCATTGAACAACCTGCTGAGGACACGAATTACGTTTGCGCCATCACTCACATCTGCGCTATCACTCACTCATAATTCATGTCGCTGAGGACGTGATTCTCGTTCATGTACTGTGCTGAAAGTGGTGCTGTGTCACTCACTCACTCACTCAGGGCAGAGGAGTTGATTCATGTTCAGTAACCGTACTGCTAAAATTAGTGCTGTGTTGCTAACATCTGTGTAGCATCATGTTAAGTGATTTTACTATGCACAGAGGACACTTTCACCATGTAATAATTTTAGTGCATGTATAGCACTCAAAGCAGTGCTGCGTCTCCTGTGAATAACTGTGTAATATAGTCCGTGAATGCACCGTCCCTCAGTAAGTGAATGTGAACCTCAGGGCTGAATCGTGAACTGAATGATGGATCGTTTGGCTGTTTATCAGTTTAGAGAGTTGGAGAGCACTGAATGATTGGGTGAACAAATCTTTTGAGCGAATCATTTTAATGAACGGATTCTAGAGTTTCAGTACGGTAAAAAGAACTGCGGTTCCCATCACTATTGTCTGCTGCTGCAGTTGTCTTCTCCTCAAAATCAATAGTTCTCTAGCACTAACAGGAAGTTGTTGGCGAATTTGTGTAAAAACAACACACCACTTAATTTCAGGTTTAAAATGCATTGTAATGTGCATTACTGGGATTTGTACCATTTTTTGGTAATGCCTTACATTACTGCGTTACAGCAAAAAGTAATGCATTACAGTAATTGCATTACTTTTGTAAAGCATTACTCCCAACACTGCATTTTGAAACATAAAAAATTATGTCAAAAAAGAAAATTACAGAGCACTCTCAGGTCTCTCTTTGTCTCTGTGCAAGTGTGCCTGAAGAACACCAAGTGGCTTCCATTTTTTTGGATAAAACTTTGTGTTCTCCTTTAATTTCTAAACTTTTAGCTATTGTGAAACATAATTGTAGATGTTTACAGCATAATACTATGTACATAATTGTGATAAAAAGTGACAAAAATGAATATATACATTCCTGTAGATATGTATTTTACCTCAGTGATAAGGTGCTGGGAAAATTTTAAAATGACCCTTAAAAGGGCTTGAATTTGACCTTGAAAAATGTGTATGAACTCTGACCTACAAGTAATAGTTGGCACACTTGATCTTGGGACCTGTAACTGCTTTTTGCAATGGCTGCAAGTGACTTTCCTGACTTCAAATCAATAATGAGCTATGCTGAGCTCCTTAGACTTTACCATTGTAGTGTTTATGGCTAATGGGTACAGCCCTATTATTAAAAATCACCCGCTGTTATCAAACAGTCACATCATTGGCACTCAAGACTTCCACGATATACATGTTCTTTACAAGTGTCTGTAAACTTTTGACCACATCTTTACATACCTTTTAACAGTATTGCATTTTCTGATTATGTGTCGGGATGAATGTAAGCAACAACAAGATGGTGACGATAATATGGTCGGCATCTTCATATTATACGTTCCACATCAGGTAAACACTGTCCACCTCTCCTTATCCCAGTGGAGTCTTGCACTCTGTCAACTTCAAACATGTTCCACCTACAGTTAGTTCTAGGATGCTGTGGTGGAGACTGTAAGTCTGTAAAGATGCAGATACAGCAGTCCCTGATTTCCCATTGCTTGGTCAGACTGAATCCAGTTTGTCCATTTCATTTTCCTGGGACCAGGCATTAGCCAGAAGCAGCCTCAAATCCAAACTGGATTAGTATGGCTCTAATCCTAGATCTCTCCTCTCTCCTCCCTGGGGCAATCTGGATGGTAAGGTTGGATGGCAAGAGATGCCGTGGGCAGTGATCGCCTCAAACTGGTAATAGGAACGGCTTTGTAATTCACACAGAGCTGGTGCTGCGGCTCCTAAAGCGACGTGACGGTACACGTCATGATGATGGTGTGTATGTGTGTGCTTTTAAGGTGTTTCCCCGGTGTCCTCCTGTCAGTCTAAACTTGCAGATAGTTTGTAATCATATGGATGCTCTTTTAATGTGTCGTGATTGAGATCCTGTCCCACCAAACATCCTGGAAAGTGATGAAGTTACGTTTTTCGCTCTAAATCACATTACATAATCGCCATCAGTAAACAGGTTGCTGCCTGACTCTGTCACTCGTGAGGACAGAGGCTGTTTTAGGGGGAAAGTTCACTGAAGTCTCGGTCAAGAGGGGTGACCATTGCGGAGAATTTTTTTCATCATAAACACTCTGTGAGTTAAAGGTTTTTGCTGATGATAGACGCTGTTTTGTTGGGCAGAAATGTAATGAGCAGTCGGTAGGACAGACAGGAGGACAGATGCTTCTCCAAGTACATCTTTTTTTTCCTCACATAAGTTGCCAAAGACTGTTAGAGTTACTATGTTACCTTTGTTTGGTTCTTTAACGGTGCTTTGTGGGACATTTCTCTTTACATAGTTGAGTGAGGGACCTGTGCAGTTATCAGACTGTACGAGCCGCATGCCCTCGATATGCGCAGCAGGCTCGTCCATTCACACTAGTTCAGTTTGCCAATACTGTGGGTCAAAAACCGTGAGTTTGGTGTATCGTTACCGACCTAATACTGGGCCAAATGAGCCTAATCAAGCTATGACCGTAGCTCAACTTAAGTGTGCATGGCAACATACTGATTTTGAGATCTGAATTTTTTTAAATGACAGGATCAGGGTTTCCATCTATTTTCCATCTACATCATTCAGCTTTGTTTTAAAATCCTATTTATAACGTGTTCTGCTTTGTTTTCTGTGAATGTTTCAGCAAAGCACATCATCAAGATTGATGGAAGAGTGGGTCTCTTCAAAGGGCTTGGTCCAAGACTCTGTGCTGGCACCATTGGCACCGTTGTACACAGCAAAGTTGTGCAGGTATGTCTGAATAGATTGAGTACACCATCACCATTATAGCTTCAGCTTGTTCTAAAGATAAAAGTGAGGATGTAATGATATAAATTTTAAGTTTTCATTAGACCTAGATGCTGTTACTTGCTGGGCATTAAATTCGTCAGGTTATCGGTCAAAAAATTCTGTTCCTTCGGCAGAATGTACAATCCAGACCTCTGGCCAGAAGTTGTATTTGTCTGCTGCTATCATGATGATGAGTGTGCTTGTTGGTACCATGTATACTAATTAATAAAAAAAAATTAAAATATCCATTCAGGTGATAATTGTTGAAATCTGCATATGGTCCAGGGTGCAGGGGATGAAGCTTGCTGCATGGTTGTCGACAGACTTTTGGAGAGCCGTGATATACTATGTGTGCAATAGACATCCAATTATATCCAATTTAGCAAAACAGAACTTGGGAGAAACAAAACTTATGATTATTTTCCTGGGTCTGTGATGTCTACAAGTGACCTTGGGATGGGAACAGAAGTAGAATTCCAGGAGGTGTTGCTATTTTATGGCATAAGAAGCTGGACTTGCTGATAAATGTAGTCAGTCTGGGCACTGATTGGTCCACTGAGATACAGTTTACAATATCATGAATGTGTATACACCAGGGTACAACATAAACATAGCACAACAATTAAGAAAATGTGTGTTTAGTAGATTATTTATTTTATCAGTGCTCCTTGGCAATAAATCTTATACCATTGAAATGCCTGTTTGTTTCCTTTTTAAATGGTGCCACATTTTGTAAGGAACATGCATTTCTAGGATGAGCAGCAGAGCTGAGTATGTGGGTTACGCCCATGACATATTTGTCAAATCTTCTCTGCCAGACAACGGTATAAGATTATTTTGCAAAGAAGCATTGTAACAGCCAAGAAATAATCTGCCAAACATACATTTCCTTACTTTTTGTTCTATATTTACATACCCTATGAGTGCCATCAGAATGAGGATGAATAACTAAATCGGCTTACCTGTATCAGTTCCTTTATTGAAAATAATACTTCATCGATATATATTGATTCAATGCATATTATCGCTACAACAGTTTTATAATGTTAACCTCTTGTGTCATACAGAAATGTCAGGAACAAACAGCTCAGGTAAGCTTTGTTTCTGATTTATTGTTTATGTTTTTATACATGAGACTGACACATTTTAGTTATTACTTTCAAATACGGTGAATATAACCCCAGTGCCAAAAAAAGTTGACTAAGACATAAAACCTTTTTGATGCATGCTAAATTGAAAACAGTGCAAAGACAACACACTGTATTTAATGTTTTACCTCATCAACTGGATTTGTTGTATGCTGCTTTCTGTTTTGTTGTTTTTGTTTTTTTTTATTTTAGGATTTGGGATGAGGATATGTTGCAATGTATATTTTTAATAATCAAAATCAAAATGTAGAGTCAAATGACTGGTTTTCACACCATACAAATAGGGAATAATCCATCATGTCAGGCCTTTATGGCTTCTTTTTAGAGCATGTTGATTTTGATATGAGATATTCCCTTTGGGGCATTTATTATCGCTCCACTATCTAGCTGATTGTCATATTTTCTTGGGAAGCATTTGCGCATAATTCCCAGTATTAGGACAAATTTCATTTTCTAGCTTGTTCCATCTGACAGCAATTTGAGCCACATTACAAATGTCAGATAATAATAATTATAAACTGGCACAAACACAGTAGGGCTCTATACTGCCTGGGGTTTTAACCCTAAAATGGACACAAGATGGATGATCCCTGTCCCCTCTGGTGGCCGAGGGATTATGGCACTCGACTCGAATGAACCTTGTCCTTGTCCTTGCTACGTGTCATCAACCATCTCCCATTTCCCTTGTTTTAGGGTACCTGTCTGTTGTGTTTTGGCATTAAATGGCAAGAAAAATCTGTAAAGTTGTATGATATTGAGGTTTGTTGCTGTTAATCAGGTAGTGGGCAGTCAGCAGAAGGCTGTGGAGGGCTCCCTACAGCACGTTGTCAATGAGGTAAGACACATGCACAAGTTATGAGATAGATGAGAACACATCAGACAAGCAAACTCAGATGGCCTGTTTAAAGTGCCTGTAACAACAACTTCTTTCGAGACTCAAAGGACTGGGTCCTAATTTTTCAAGTCTGTTTAAAATGATTAAGTGTGTGTGTGTGTGTGTGTGTGTGTGTGTGTGTGTGTGTGTGTGTGTGTGTGTGTGTGTGTGTGTGTGTGTGTGTGTGTACAAGAAATACTGCCACATGAAAGTAGGAGAGTCCTTAAGTAAGATGTACAGTTTTGAATCGTCTTGTTTTCCAACAAAATGAATATTAATGAGCTTTAATGTCAGATTCATCAGTAGATTCATCACTTCCACAAACGTCTTTCTCACTGTTTTGTCTTTACTTTATCATTTGATGTATTTTTAATTCTTAAAATATCAGTTAAAATGCAGACAGTAAATTAGCGCATCCCGGGTTAGCAGTGGACTTTTGTTGAATGTCTGCCAGTCAGATGCAATTTCATTTGTATCATGCACAAACATGCATGTGTGCAGTGCGGTACACCGTCCTGCCTCCAGTTGTAGGCTTCTCCAGTGATTGCCAGTTGGTGGCAATGATGTGGGGTGCCAGAGCAATGTGCCAACAAAGGCCATGAAGGAAACTGCAGGCTAGCAAACATATGTAAACAATGCACCTTTTCAAAATTCAGTTGAGCAAATGTTTTTTTTATGAAGGGAATGCATTCACTGTTTTTGTCAAACCTCAAGAATACACACAGTGCATTTAGGTGCATAATTATTTTTTTCTTTTTCTTTACTGTACACAAGAAAAAAAAGGATACATTTTAACCCCAGTGTCTAATGTGGCCAACTATTGTGTAACTGTAACACTGTCCATAAAGATAGAGTTTTTCTTTGCATTTCTTGGGAAATTCAGTGGATTACCTTTCTTATACCTTATGTGTACTTTCTGGGTGCGATTTTAAAACTAGCTTCTTTACTTTTGTGAGTTAATCTCTGTGAAATAAAAATGCATTTGATTGCATATACATGTATATGTATTGGCATCTACATCTCGTTTCATACGTATGTTTCATTTGCTTTTTTTTTCCTCCACAGACAACCAAGGAGATGATAGCTCGATCCTGTGCCACCATTGTCACACATCCCTTTCATGGTATGTCAGGAATGTCTGCAACAGTTTTTCAGAAAGAGTCTTTCAGAAATCTTGAACTGACGTAGAAAGAAAAACGTGTGTGATATTTTGTAGTGGTTTCAGTTGTGATACATTTGTATTATCAGTTTGGCTCTGGCAAATCTGAGTGGGAAGGCACTAGTCTGCATGTCAGTTATTTCTTCCTCTACTTGTTTTTCAGTGATAACATTGCGATGTATGGTCCAGTTTATTGGGAGAGAAACAAAATACAGGTACATTTATAATGTTTTGGATCTAAACCTTACTGAGTAGTGCCATGAAAATTATTAAAACATACATTTTCTTCTGCTCTCAGCGGGGTGTTTGACTCTATCATCACAGTCTACAGAGAAGAAGGCATATTGGGCTTCTTTGCGTAAGTTCAACTCCTCTTCTCCTTTTCACACACACACACACACACACACACACACACACACACACACACACACACACACACACACACACACACACACACAAATTCCCAAAACCACACACCCAAAGTGAAGAACAAATAATATTTCCAACCAGATAAAGTGCTGCCTTCATAACTATGTAAACGCTTAACAAAAATCAAACTGTCACCAAATGACATATATTACCAAATTTCTGTCCTATCAACTGTTCACTGTTGTAGTCATTCAAAAGCACTCTCAACTTCGATAGGCTTTGTCATGATAATGGGACAAAAGGTCTGCCACAATGACATTTAATTCAGGGGCTTGTGACTTATTTGTGTCAATATTATATGACCATTTATCACAATCACTGACAGAAGAATATGCCACCCCTAATTAGTAAGTAATTGTGAATATGGCCTAATAACAAAAACATTTAATGAAAGTATAACATTTTGCTCAGTAATAACTGTCAAGGTTCACACCCAAAACAATTGGGTTTTTTTGCTGAGGCATTTTGTTACTTTTCTATTGGCCATATGCGAGTCCTACCCTGCCTACACAAGCTTGTGGAGGATTTGTTGAAGTTGTTTAATGCTACTGGACTGTGGAGTTCTTCGTGAAGGACTCAGGACAGATTTTCAGTGCAGTGTTTCCTCTAGGATTTTTTTCAGCAGCGGGGACAGGCTCTCCGGGAAGCCGTGGCGGTGTAAACAAATGACACTTGACTGCAGATTTTACTTTTATGCCCAGCATAATCCCCGTTTTTATTGAATGGCTGGCATGGAAAATGGCTTTTTAAAGGCTGAATGTAAAAATAAACAATAATGGCAAAAATACAACAATAAAATAAACAAAACAAAATAATAAATAATAATCTCCTGATGGGGCTGTAGAATCAGTGGCAAAGTCTGCAGCCAGGCTCAGAACAATGAATTTTTCTGTTTAGGTTTTTCTCCTCCACTCTCATCTCTCTCTCCAGCGCCATCACTTTGCTCTCCTGCTCCTTCACTCTGCTCTCCTTCACTTTTTTCCACTGCTCCTCCCTGTCTAATGTTACTTTTCTTAAACGATTACATAAAACATTAACGTTAGAGAATTTGAGAAGAGAAGTGTGAAGGCAATTTTTTACCTAACCATCATCATTTGAGTCACTAAAAGGCTAATGATATCTGACTAGCGTCATCTTTATCAGGTGTCTTTCTCTTCTTTGAGAAATATTTGAAAATGCAGTCAGCAGTTACATCATGGCGTGTATATATTCGCTTAATCTACTCCAAAGAGTAGATACTGAGCAAGATAGTTACCTCAGCACTCGCAACACCCAACCCAGTGCAGGACTATGTTGTGAAGGTGGAGATAGGATGCAGTGGTGGTGTATTTGCAACAATTTTAAAAAATGAATAATTTTTTTTTTTTTTAAAAGAAAGAAATTTGAAGGAGCAGCGGCTAGGATTTAGGAGTGGTGGGCTGCCAGTTGGCAGACTGCTGAGTGTGATGAGTGTGATGGCCTACCACGTTAATTGTGTTTTCTGACTGTCTTGTAATGGCGTCGTTCATAAATGGCATGTGCTTTGACTGTTGTCTTGCAAGTGTCTCTCATACCCAGTTTCCTGATCCTTGTCTTCATATGAAATATGTTGTAATCAGAAAAGTATTTGTTTCTTTTTAGTGGTCTGATCCCTCGCCTGCTCGGAGACGTCTTGTCTCTGTGGATCTGTAACCTGCTGGCTCACCTCATCAATACATACACCATAGATGACTCGGTATGCCACGTGTTTCATACATCTCAGTCCAATGTAAAGGTTCTGTGAAATACACCAGTCAGGAAGCATTTACAGTGCATTCAGAAATCCTTGTCATCCTATTCAAAGGCTGCAACAGGTGACCTACCAACGCCAGGTGTCACGCAGACAGCAACATTTGTATAGTTAGGCAGCCTAACTTAGGCTATAATAGTATTTATTAAAGGTCTCTGATTTTACTGTTTACCCCATGTTGTGAGTGAATTGCTGCGCTTGTTAGATAGGGTTCAGTGGACAGTGTTTTAAACTGGTGCACAATGCCAAACTGAGTGATTATCAACGACACATTAAATTACACTCCACTGTGGCGTCGATCGTAGTGTGACCACCACCTTATCAGATTGGCCACCGGATTGTGACATTGGCCTTCATTTCTCCACAAATTCAATTGACTTGAACGTTGCATGCGTGTGTGCTTGTTTGTGTGTTCATACTTGCAGCAAATACTTAATGATAGTTCCAGGCAACAATAGAAAGGCAGGACATATCCAATCAGATGGAAGAGCACTGAGGTCAGTGCTTAGGGAAGATTTACTGTTTGATTAGAATCCATCTTGTTTTCCCACAAAATGAAAATTAATGACCTGGAAAAATATGGAGTGACTAATATGTTAATCATTCCAATAAGAAATGAATAGTGAAATTGGTGGGGCTGTTTGAACAGGTGGATGTCATGTTCAGCATATGGTACAGTGGCATGTGATGCACGCCTGCACCAACTTTCTTGCTGCTTGACAAAAAGTAAAACTCACATGGTTGTCAATTTCTGATATAAGATAATTTTTCTCTAAATTGAGGGTTCTTGGTTACGGTCCGTGTGTTGCTTGTGACATTTAGATCGTACATGCACAGTAAATGAGAGTATGCCAGATTGGACTTCAGATCAGATGCAACAGTAAAGTCAGTGCATTGTAGCTATTTGTGGTAAAAGCCTTGTCTCCAGACAGATAAAAGGAGGGATATCCGGATGTGCAGTGCCCAAATTGGAAACTAAAAAGTAACAGTACTCCCTTTACTAGGGACCTAAAGCAGTGATGATAGGAAGACCGCTATGGGTTGCCATAATATCAAACATATATCTCTATGCATCATTTATCTCTTACAACGGCTATGTCCATTTCTACCTTAAAATTCTTTTTGACGTACTCTTGAGTTTGGCACACCAGGCATCTTACGTTCTAGGCTTGTTGTTCTACAGCGTCAGGAAGTGTCGGATAGCATCGCACCTGTGCAGTGTGGAGCTTATTTTCTGAAATGCCATAGACATTCCTTCAACCATCGTTGCTCAAAATCCATACTCTAAGCGCTACAAGCATCCCTCAGGGCTGCCCACTGGAGTGTTGGACTGGATATCAGGAGCACCTGGATTTTCCCTGGTGCTACTGATGGCCAGTCTGACTATGTTGGCCTGTGCATCCTTGAACACTGGCTCTTGTCATGTTTTACACAACCAAAGCAACAGTCAGCCTGAGGGACTGACATAAGCAGGTAAATAGGTAAATGTAGTTGTTATGTAGTGCCACATGGTAATGCAGTTTATCAAAGACCATTATGAATCCCCTAGGGAACTTGATATGGACAGGGCAGAAAAGAGCCCCAGCAGCCCAAAACAAGTGTGACGAAAAGTCTCAATGCACCAAAAAATAATGTAAAAGGGTTGAGGGTTGAGGGCTTGTGTATATTTCAGTCCAAGCTGAAATATAGAATTAACACTGTTGATCTGTTCTTGTGTCCAGATGAGTCACACAGGAGAAATCAAGAACTGCTCTCAGGCTGTGACAGGGGTGAGTGAAAAACATGGCTGTCTCAGCAGCATGCCAGTCTGTCCCTAGCTTGTAGTCATGTTTCTTCTCTGCTTTTTTCTTCCAGTTCTTTGCCAGTATGCTCACATACCCCTTTGTGTTGGTGTCCAACCTCATGGCCGTCAATAACTGCGGGTGAGTTGGCTCGGTAGATCATTTGTTGCTGTGACTCCTCTTAAGTGTTAGTCCAAGCAGAGTCATACTTACTTTGTCCCCACAGGCTTGCTGGAGGCCGTTTACCCTATGCATCAGAGTACCACACCTGGGTGGACTGCTGGAGGCATCTAAGCAGAGAGGTAAATGCATCCAAACACCTGTGCTACAAACACTGGAGAAATGCAGATGTCACGAAAAGCACTGGGTTTGTAGGATGCAAAGGGTGCACTACTGTCAGTTTTGACGTCAGTCACCTTCACAAGGATCACAACATGTTATCATTGAAAGATCACATAATTATTTTCTTAATCAATCTTATCAAACAAGACCAGGAGATAAAAACAGAACAGCAATTTCTGTCATCTATTTAATGAATTCCTACCATAGTGCTGATTAACCTTGGTGCCAACTTTGAGCACCCTAGTAGTTATTAGCTATTAAGGTATTAAACCAAATACCAGACCAAAAGAGTACTACTAAATTTTACTACTAGGTGTCACACAACAACAGCTGCTCCCGAGTGGAACATGTTAGGAGCCCATGAATTAAGACTGTAATAGCACCACAACAAGCCCCAGGATGGGTGGCAATTTGACATAGTAGCCAAACAAATCATGTCACTGCACTGGAGACCCAAAAGGCCATCACAACACGTGAAATAACTCTTAGTGTTACAGTTTAACCATTCGGTGTAGAAGAGCCTCAATTAAACTATGTTATCCTTAGTCAGTTCCGCTGGGGGCTAAACCGGAAGCTGGCCATCTCAGCTGGCCGAAGTCCCTACCTCACTTGCTCTATGGAGCAATCGCACAATGTACCACTGAACAGCTTTTGTCGAAACTAATGGGGCTTGTCCTCCTATGATGTACCCAGTGCTCGTTATACTTGCATGCACCACACGACAACTGTGACACATTTTATTTTTTTAAGTCTCACACAAACCATTCCACCAAGACTGCTCAGTGCAACTGGAGAAAGGATGGCAATAGCTACATTTCAAGTGCATATGAGTTTTCTACAATAATACCCTGCAAATGTACAAAAATGAAAGCCACATTTTGCCAGCTCTCTCCCTCTACACCAGATGAATGTTGGTTCATCAAAAAAAAAAAATCAGACAAGTTTGGGTTGGACACTGGATCAGACCAGCAAAACACTAAATCTACTCATCCCTAGACAAGTGGTATCTCATCTAGGGCTAACAGATGTGCAACAGATATTGCACATAGACCAACACGACAATATACTCCAAGTGAAGACTGCATGTTTCTCACTGGACTTATATATGCAACTACAATGATACATCCATTTAGCACCCAAATATACTTAATACCTTTACTATTAAATTACCTCTAAAATCTTCACTAAATATAATACAAGTCTAGACATGGATGTAAACTGCAACTTGAATGATTGTGGAGACATACAACCACTGGGTGGCAATACTAGTTCTGTCAAAATTAAGTTGGACAAAAAAGGATTGGTCTTTTGGTTACATGTATACTGCAAAACCAGCAGCTATTAAACACTTGTTTCCTCTCTTCATTTCAGGGCAACATGAGCAGAGGCAACAGTTTATTTTTCCGGAAGCTTCCAGCAGGAAAGATGTACGCAATTGACCAGAAGAGATTTTTTTAAAGCCTCAAGAGAACTGAGCTGATTAAAGTTGTGGTAATAAAACACAAATAATCAACATTGCCTGATCTAGGGGTTGGACAGTTGGCACTTAATCTTTTTTGTATTCACTTGTTTACTAAGTTTTGCGTTTTTTGTTTTTTTCCCTCTAAACCTGCCATCACATGAAAAATAAAAGCGCATTAATTTCCAGTTGATTTCCAGCAGATTTTGATTTATTAACAAATGTACAGAATGAAACTACATGAGACAATGATATGGGGCATAAAAGCATTTTCTTCTTAAAACCCACATGTACAAAAATTGAAAAAAAAAAAGTCTGAATAATATTATGACATACCATTGTGAAAGGCCCCCCCATACTTTTTAATAAATGCATACATAGATTATTTGTTGACAGTGACATCCATGTGATGGGATTAGGAACAGCACTTCAACCTGCATGTGATAATGTCTAATAATACATTTTAATGATCAAGTGGGACCTCTTGTCATGTGGTATTGTCTTGATGTGTTAATTATTGTAAAGCTCACTGCCTGGTGGGCATGTAATGCTAATGAAATGGACAGAATAAAAGTCAGAGATGGTTGTTAATCAGAAGCATGTTTAGATGAACCGAGGCACGGTGAATAGCCTGATCTGACCAAAATCTCTTGGCACTGAAAAATCAAGTGCTTGTATAAACTTATTCTGACTCAAATAAAAACAGCTTTTTTTTTTACCTTGTCTTTCTTGTTAAGGGTTTTCTACTTTGAGAAGTGCATGGTAATGGTACATGCACCTATAAACAAGGAAAAAGGATGCGGCACAAAGGCAAAGTATAGCATCTAAGAGCAGCCCAGAGTTCATTAACTGGCTGGCACTGGTGGCAAGTTTGACACAACTGTCAATAGACCAAGCTGTTAGTGAATGTTTTTACGAACTAGTGTGTGTATATCAAACCCTGATCTACTGTGGCATCTTCCACCGTGCCAGAGAACTGTACTATTTTTCAAAAACTGTTACTAACATCTGCGCGCAACACTGTTCTATATTCATTGTAACTCAGTACAACACTCTAATAAGAATTTAGAGAAAATAATCTATAGAGAACCACATCTGAATAAATTCACTGCTGCAAATGGAAAACTCATTGTCCTGTTTGGGTAAAATTTGATTTACTACAGTGGCCAGCTCTCCTAAGAAGTACTGATCCATCTGCTACAGTACATAAATGCACGACCTTCTGAGTGGGACCACGATTATTATAGCGGTGACTATTTTATACAGTTACATGTTCTTCAATGCAGTAACAATCTTTAGGTTCAGACCAAACACTGACGTTACACAATAAACCATAATGTTGATTCAAAGACCTGTATGTTGTATGTACTATTAATGTATGACTAAAAGTAAGAATTGATGCTTGAAACACTTGTGGTGTACTTTTGGCCATTTGAAAAAGTGGGTGTACTACAAAAACACACACAGTGGTCTCTTTCAGTGTTTGAGCCTTTAAACTCAAATTCAGTTCATCTGGAATTTACAGCATCAAATTCCAGCTACTTATTTACATTGAATGAATTACATTATTCTACTACAGCATGCCATTGACAGTGGAAAAATAGTGGAGGACCCATCAAAGTAAGAAGTGTTTTCAAATGTGAGAACAATATGGATACCCCTCCAAAAAATCGATCAACAGAGGATGAGTTTGAGAGGACATCAAAAGGACAACGCTTGCTTCCCAATTTAAATTAGTCGTTCTGCTTCCACACTATGTGCAAGTGGCAGAGCTCCCAGTGTCTTCTGCAGGTTTGTTACCGCTGTGATGAGTGTTGATGTGTTGAGTCATTTCCTTACGGTTGGTTACTGAGTGGCCACACTGCACACATGTGTAACGGCCTTTAGTGTGCTCCCAGAGTATACGTCTGTTGCAGGCCATACCTAATGGGTGAAAGGACAAATTTATGTCTGAATGAAGGAACAACACACAACACTTTACAATTCAAAATGCTGCTTTTCTGTCATCAAACTCACTCGTTATCTCAAAATAGTGGAGATGTTGCATTCTGGCCCAGAGAAGATTCATATCATTCTACAGTCTCCAGCTACAGAAAGGCTCCAACACAACCTAGAAGTTTATTCTTAAAGTAAACTACCACCACAGCAACAGCCTGCTTACCCTGCGGCCGTCTGGCAAACAATACACAAGTATCCACTGTTGTACCACCAGACAACAGAGCAGCTTCTCTCTTCAGACCCAGACTCTTCAACACATCCTTTCTAGTGTACCATAAAACACATTTTGTCTTAACACGCATGGACTTTAACTTGTGCAACCCTGTGTCAGTTAAAGGTCACCCAGAGGAGCATTTATGAACTATTATAAATTAATCAGTGATTAATTTAAGATTTTAGTGATTACTGGATCAGTCTATGAACACTGGAGCCATTACTTCCCCTTAAAGATCTCTTCCTATGATCCTTAACTGTCAAGCGTTTTATAAAGAGTCCTTCAACAGATGCTCTACACATTAATGGCTTTCATGTTTAAAAATGATGACCAAGATAATAGTGAGAAGATGCTTTATATGTACAGGTACATCTCAAAAGTATTTCAGTATCATGAAAAAGTTTAATATTTTTGGTCACTGATCTCTCAAGGAATCGCTGTCTGTGTGTGTCTGTGTGCCTCAAATATCTCTGCAGATCAGGATCAGACTGACCTCAGATTTTCAATATGGCTACTGCGTGGTTCAAGGGTGTGCAACGTCACATTTGTTTGGACCACAATGATACCGTTAATAAATTATTTCAGAAATGCTTTACCAATTCCGCTAGCATTGTTAACCGTAGCCACCATAGTCACGCGCGCACCAGAACCAATCACTGCGCACCAGAGCCAATCACTGCAGAATTCACTTCCATGACATACCTTAAGAAACAAGGATTTTGCTTTGTGTCTGGTGCAGGAAGAAACGGTAAAAACGGGCTTTTGTCACGAAAGTGTCCGCAAGGAGCAAGTGTTTACAAGCAATAAAACATGTTCTTATTGGTGGAAAAAGGCACTACACCAACCAATCACAAATGATGGCAAACCATGTGATTTGGTTGCTGAGGAACAGGGGAAGTTGTGGGAGTGATGGGGTGGAAGAGTGACAGCAGCAGTGACAGTTATAGAGACAGCGAGTTTTGAGAGTTGAGAGATTTGTGACATACAGCGTGTTTGGAGTGTATAGTTAGTGTGTTATGTAGTGTTGGGTGTAGTGTGTTTAGTGTGTAGTGGAGTCATTTTTTTTGTTTTGTGAGTCAAAACAATGAGGAGACTGCTGAATGTGGAGCAGGCAGTGCAGCTGGAAGGCGCTGAGGGAGCCCTGAGCCTGAGGCATTGCCTGCATTTAAATGTAAATAGTTAGATAAAACTTTGTAAATTTCAAACACTTATGTACAAATTTAGCAAACAACAATTTATATTTACATGATAAGTAATAAAAATGGTTTGTTAAACATATTTGTGGTTTTCACAGTAAAAAAAATCGAACTTTTTCGTACTCGGATTTTGTTTGTTTGTGACTTTATGTCCATTGTATTAATACAATATGTCAAAATAAAAAATAACTGTACAGTCACGTGAGGTTGTTCTGAAAGTAAGGCAAGGTAAATAGTTTTTATGGTGAAATATAATGGTAAAATCAAAAGTAGTCAAAAATGGCCAATTATACCCTGGAATATAACACAGCCTCATTTGGCCATCCATGAAAAAGCTACTCAACCTCACACTTTTCTATAGGAATACAGACTTTCTACTGGCAATGCACTAGTTTCAGAAAGTGAAACCCATATCTTATATAGATTCATTACACACAGAGTGAAATATTTCAAGCCTTTATTTCTTGGAATTTTGATGATTATGGCTTACAGATAATGAAAACCCAAAAATCAGTGTCTCATAAAATTAGAATATTGTGAAAAAGTTCACTATCGGAACGTCATGGTGTCACACCCTAATCAGCAAATTAACTGAAAACACCTGCAAAGGTTTCCTGAGCCTTTAAATGGTCACTCAGTCTGTGTCAGTAGGCTACACAAGCATGGGGAATACTGCTGACTTGACAGATGTCCAAAAGACAGTCATTGACACCTTCCACAAGGAGGGTAAGCCACAAGAGGCCATAGCGAAAGAAGCTGGTTGTTTACAGAGTGCTGTATCCAAGCATATTCATTGAAAGATAACCGCAGCCTTGAGAAGATTGTCAAACAAAATCCATTAAAGAATTTGGGGGAGTTTCACAAGGAGTGGACTGATGCTGGAGGCAGCGCATCAAGAACCACCACACACAGATGAATCCTAGACATGGGCTACAAATGTCGCATTTCTCATGTCAAGCTACTCCTGAACCACAGACAATGTCAGAAGTGTCTGACCTGGGCTGTGGAGAAAAAGAACTGGACTGGTGCTCAGTGGTCTCTTTGTCCTCTTTGAGTCCTCTTGAGTCCTCTTTGAGTCCTCTTTGAAAGTAAATTTTGCATGTCATTTGGAATGGGTCTGGATGAAGTGTGGAGAGGCACAGAATCCACGTTGCTTGAAGTCCAATGTGAAATTTTCAGTCAGTGATGATTTGGGGAGCCATGTCATCTGCTGGTGTCCACTGAGTTTTCTGAAGTCCATGGTCAATGCAGCCATCTACCAGGCAATTTTAGAGCACTTCATGTTTCCTCCTGCTGACAATATTTATGGATATGCTGATTTCATTTTCCAGCGGGACTTGGCTCCTGCCAACACTGTCAAAGGTACCAAAAGCTGGTTCAGTGACCATGGTGTTACTGTGCTTGATTGACCAGCAAACTTGTGTGATGTGAACCCCATAGAGAATCTATGAGGTATTGTCAAGAGGAAGATGAGAGACCCAACAATGCAGATGACCTGAAGGCCGCAATCAAAGCATCCTGGGCTTCCATTACACCTGAGCAGTACCACAGGCTGATTGCCTTGATGCCACGCCACATTGATGCAGTAATTGATGGAAAAAGGAAGCCCAAACAAGTGTTGAGTGCAGAGAAATGAACATACCTTTAAGAAGCCTGACATTTGTTTAAAATAGCCTCTTTTTTTTTCAATGACCTTGTGTACTATTCTAATTTTCTGAGACACTGAATTTTGGGTTTTCATTATCAGTAAGCCATAATCATCAAATTGCAAGAAATAAAGGCTTGAAATATTTCACTCTGTGTAATTAATCTATACAATATATGGGTTTCAATTTCTGAAATGAGTGACCAAAAACATTTAACTTTTTCACGATATTCTAATTTTTTGAGACGTACCTATACATGTGTCTGCTATGAACAGTCACAGCTGTGCGTAAGACGAACATGTATTGGCAGCTGTTCTGATGCTGTTGAACCTCAGTGATGCAACACAATCAGTATGACTTTGTCTTCTGTGTTGTTTCTTACATTAACAGGTGTAATAAGTGGTGGAGGGGGCCAAGTACTGATATGCAAACACTGTTTCTGCATCCATTGATGAATAACTGTGGGAGTGGAATTGAAGCTTGTACATGTCACTCATTACCTTAATGGTTGAGATTTATAAAACAGGATCAAGCTTTAGAAATCTGAATGTATACATATTTCTGTATTTATTGGTACACAGTTTTCGTGACTCTAAGTAGTTTTATGCATCTGGTCCCCCCTATGCTGCAGAAATGAACACCACTCTGCTTGGCAGGCACATGTAAGTAGAACAGAAAAGCGCAATGCAAAACCAGTTAACCAGTAGATACAATTAGCGTCCATTTTTAACTTGTTCATAGCATAGTATGACTGTGTAAAACATAACTGCTAAGGACATGGAGTTGACTGCGAGGACTGCAGTCAAAGACATCACATTTTGAGGAGGTTAATGTTCTGCCGGGTTATAAACTAAGTCTGTCAGTGCAACAAAATCCACCAGCAAGGGAGACAGTAATCAGCAGAGTCATCATCATATCTAATGAAAACTTTAAGTTAATTTCATTTTCTCTCATCTGAGAGGCAAAAAGCTACATTCTGCCCAAGGGTCCACATTGTGGGCAAAATCAACAGCTGAAAATACTTATTTAATTTCTTAATAGATCAGCCTAGAATGTCAATGTAGATTTATATGTATGTATTATACAAAACTACATAGACATTCTATCACACAGTGGACTACACTGGGAAAATCAGAGGTGGGTTGCTGAGTGTTCAGCTTTGTATAACTTAGATGATTTTTGACATCTGGAATGAGCTCATTATGAACCATTGAAAGAAAAAATGGCCCCACATTTGGCAGGTTACAGCTATGTGCTTAAGGCCAAGAAGAGGCTCACCTTGATTCTTTTTCCAGACAGCTGAAGACCCAAGCGGAGAGTGAGGAGCTGATCCAGGAGACCTGGTCTGTATCTGGTGCTGACCCTGGCTATCTGCCAGGTCAGGAGCTGCTGACGGGCCAACTATATTTAGAGAATGAGGCACAGCAACTTTCTTGAGCTGAGGCTGGGGAGCTACCTCTGTTCCCTGCTGAGGAGCAAGCTGGGGAGGGGAAATCTCTGGGTTAGACAAGAAGGGGGGACCAAGGAGAGGCGGTTCAGCAGAGTCTGGCACAGGGACAGCCGCAGGGAAGGAACCTTCTGGGTTTAGGATTTGTAAGGATAGTTCCTGGGGTGTAGATACTGAGTCCAGCAGTGGGGGGTTCTGGTCCATCAACATGGGGGTACTGTTTGGATTGGTCACAGCAGTAGCCGGAGGGGGAATAGGTTCAGTAGACTTTGTTTTGCCCCGTGGCATTTTGGAACAGGTGTGCAGGTGAGTCAGGAGGCCACGGTAGGATCGCAACTTTGTGCGACAGCTCTCACACCTTCAGAACAAGATGCAACATCACATAATTGAAACCATTTTTACTAATTCTACAAAAAAAAAGGGGGAAGTCAACTCACAGGAAGAATATGTTGGGCTTGTGATGATGCCTCATATGTTCCATCAGTTTCTGCATGTTTGGGAAGGAACCATCACAGCCAACAGTGGAGCACAGTAAGACCTTTCCTGTGGAGAGGACACAACATAGTTTAGTCAATCTGTTCTATCCTGCCATGGTTTATTCAGCTCGCTCTTTGTACAACAAAAAAACAAAAAGAGTCCTGAGTATAAGTTTGAACAGGAGAAACTATCAAAATGACAAATATAAATTATTTTCGTGACTTGAAAAAAAATTGCCCTTATCAGTATGTTATTAGCACCATCGGTCAGTCTAGGATCAGAATGAGCAGAGATATTGTGCCTTGCAATGTGCGAAACATGATGGCAGCTGCTCTGACGGGCTTTGGACAGTAATGCTACACAGCAACAGGCCAGTGACTGCTCAATTATCTCATCTACTGCCAACATAAGCACAGCCGGGAGCTCACCAGGAAGGGACTGAGCTGAGATCCCATGCTCCTTGATGTGGGTTTCCAGAGCGACCAAGTCTGTGTACACCCGCTTACAGCCGTGTAACGGACACGGCGTCCTCTTGTTTCCTGAAATTTAAGTAAACAACTTTACAAAATGTCGTGAATTAAACTATTTTGTTTTGTGACAGCAACAGCTTAACTGACGTCATTAACATAGCGACACAACGCGAGCTGGTTAGCATGCTGACTGGCTAGCTTAGTGCAGTGACTTAGCTGGGGTTGTAGCGTATGAAGCAATAAAACGTTTTTTTTTTTTGTTTTTTTTTTAATCGAAACAAGGACTGAGCTGCCAATCTGTCTGCAATGCTTGAGCGAAATTACAAACCGCAGTTTCCATCTTCTGTGTTGTCTGCACACATAATAGTGCCGGAGTCGTTGAGCGCTGCAGAAACGACGCCGACAAAGAAAGCGCACAAATAGACTACAATTACCACAATGCAATGCGGCAAACAAGCGTTTATTTCCGTTTTTTTAAATACAGCTTGTTTAGTTGATTAAACCCGTCCATTTACGATTGAAATCGTAAATGTCCACAATTTGATGATTTATGACTTAATGAAACTAAAGGTTATAAGTCTTAAGGTCCCCATTTAGAGTAATTATGACACTACTTTACTACTATACTATACAACTATATGACATTCCATTTTGTCCGCAAAACTGGTGTCCACCTGGTGTGACGCCATTCTCTAGATATAAAACTAAGTACGGTAGACCCCACTGGAGCACATGAACTGCACACAAGGTGAGTTCTGTCTCAAATATTTTCATAACATTTATATTTCTGTGCACTGTTGCAAATGGGATCCATTTTGCTGTTTTTTGGTGCGAAGTAATTTAACAGAAATGTTTAATCTATCTATCTATCTATCTATCTATCTATCTATCTATCTATATATATATATATATATATATATATATATA